>JAYMTP010005193.1:0-13741 GCA_036897365.1 Geranium brycei
ATTTGAGATTTGTATTTATTTGTGATTGTAATTCATTACATATGGATCTCTCCTTATATAGGAAGAGAAAACATTCTAAATAAAACAAAAGCATAATCTATATTGAACATTCTAGATTTGGGCTTAAAGTGGTTTATTCATATTTTTGCGCCCTCCCTTCTTCTTGATTCTCCTTCTTTTTTTAAATATTTTGAAATTTCTATAAAAAAAATTTCGAAAATGATGAGAGTGACCTTATATTTTAAAAAAATTAAAAATATTTTGCAAACATTTTATGAAATAAATAATAATAAATGATTTTATCATTAAAAATATTAATTTTTTAGAAAATAGAAAATAAATAAATATGTTTTAAAACATTTTTTCATTTTTAATATTTGTAAAAAAATATTAGAATCAGATTTGATTATTTATTTTATAAAAATATGCTTTAAGAAAAAGTTTATAAAATGTTTTTTAAATTTTTTAAATAAAAAGACATTTTCTTCATTTTTAAAAGAAAAGTAAACATTATTTGAAAAAAAGTTAACTGAGTTGGGTAAACTGAGACTTATATTAAGTTAAGAAAGTTCACGATTTAAGTGAAAAACATAAAAAATTCGAGAGACCTATGTAGAATTTTCCCAAATAAAAACTTGCAACTGATTCCCAAGAGGGAAAAAAGAAGCAAGACAGTACAACAATAATAACAGGAAGTGAACAATGAATGAGGAAATGCACATGTGTTTCTAAGCACATTTGGAAGAGTTAGAAAGCCTCAACAGGCTGCAACAATTGTTCATTGGACTGAAGCCAAGGACAAGTCGAAACTGAATTGAAAGATTGAACAAGTTGAGATTCTACTTGTTTGCGAGACCGGACATGGATGCAAGGAAATAATCCAGCAGAAGAAGAAAAAGTTGACCAATCCACACAAGTGCTTTGGAATTTGAAAAATGTGTAGGTATTTGGACAAGTTGGCATACAACATGAAGTGGTTGAGAATTCGATTTTCTAGTTTCGACCTGAGAGAACCATTAGGAAGTAGTGGTGACAAGTACGATCTACTTCCTAACTTGGAGGAGCCTTTCGGAATTAGCTCATCACCTCGGCCTCACATTTTTTAAACTACCAAGGCTGCATCTGCAAGAGTGTGATGAAATGGAAAATTTACTCTCTGTTGGCCATCATCTAATCTTCAAAGATCTGATAGATATTGATTTGCTGCTCCTTCCAAATTTTAGGACACTGTGACAGCAACAAAGTAGAAACTCGAGCACATCAGTGATTGGCTGCGGAAGCTACCAATCAATGGCCAAAATGAGAACATCAAAAGGATCAGAATGATGGTGGAGCAATCTGGAGTGGGACGATAACACCTCTCTGCAACGCATCTTCAAATGGTAAGAGTCTTATCACTTAAGCCTCTTATTAAATAATTATTTTTGTTAGAATCTCTTTCATTGAATGCCATTTTTAATTTGTTCTCAAGAAATAGGATGATGCATGGAGTCTAAAAAATGTATGCCCATAGATTCTCAAGTCATCATAAGGAGAGCGTTATTATATATATGCAAGAACCATCTCATGCCCATGGCATTTTATATTTAGCACAAGAACCATCCATTTTTTATCTTTCTGTAATATATGTGGGATGTTGTTATGCTCCACATAATATTTCTGTTTTCTATTTCTTTGTAAATCAATAATAGCAAGCATTGTTTCAGGAATATGTCATGTACAACAATTTATATATGTCAAATAAATAAACCGAGAAATGTTGACAGAAGTGGGGATAGCTCAATTGGGAGAGTGTCAGACTGAAGATCTGAAGGTCAGGTGCTACATTCATTTTATTTCGCACTCTAGACGTGTTCGATTTACGTCAGGTTCATATCCTATTTTTTTTAAATCGATATTTTGGGTTCATCAGAACATTCCAATCTATTAATATTCTCTCACAGAACCATGGTTGCAAGTTTTTCCAGATTTGGTGCGCTTCCATACCTAATGGCCAATGGGGTTTCAAGTTTAGAACCAGCCGGTAATATTTCACAATTCATTTTTCACCACCAACATTTCTCATCACTCAAACACACCAATTATCTCACAACTACCGATGCCACCACAAAGAAAGTAGGTGGTCATTTTTTAACAGTGACCAACTGTGTGTGTTACTGAGACTCAATTTTGTTATATTTTTGTCACTTACGTATGAGACTCAATTTTGTTATATTTTTGTCACTTACGTAAAACAATTGAAGTTTGGTTGTTGAGACTTGAACTCTAACACTCATTATACATGAACAAATACTTGACTAGTTAAAGAAACAAACTTTGATATTTATTCAATTTTTAACTCAACTCAAAGTTTGTTAGTAACTTCATCTCCCTTGATGAAAAAACAAAGAAACTGTAATTTTGATTATAAATAGGTTACGTTAGTACGCATCTCTAATTGACCCGCAAAATAATAGTAACAAATAGAAGGGTGGAATGAAGGTGAAAATTAGGCAGTGACGGAATAACAGGGGAAGGCAGTTGTTTCTGCTTGTCGCACAACAATTTCAATATACTTGCTAAATTAGGTTGGTTGCCGCACATTAATTTCTAATATTTAAATCTTTCTGTTAACTTTGATATTATTATTGATATTCTTGATGATCTAATACAATAGGATGAACTATTTATATAGGGTATAAACTAAACTAAATAGGCAACTTAATACAATATAAAATAAGGAAACCCTAATGCACCTCTAATTAATATTATAATATAATAGTCTCTATCAAACTCAATACGGTGTAAACTGAATTGAATTTGAACTTGATTCCTTTGATCGTTTTGAACTCTTTGACAACCTTTGAGTGGGGGCGCACTGGCCAGACTGGTGGATGCAGACGAAACACTTGGTGGATGCAAACGAACTTTGATAACTTTTGAATAACCAAACTTTTCTTTTTACTAAACTTTCTTCTTTTATACTAAACTTTTTTTCTTTTTCTACTAAATACTAAACTTTTCTTCTTTTCTACTAAACTTTCTTCTTCTTCTCTTTCTCTTTCTTTTTCTATCTCTTCTTTCTTCTTTCTTCTTCTCTTTCTTCTTTTCTTTCTTTCTTTTTTTTCTCTTCTCTTCTTTCTTCTTCTATTTCTTTTCTTCTTCTTTTTTTCTTATGAACAGTACTTCGGGAATAGTACCGATGAACAATACTTTCAATTTTTTTTTATCTTACCTCTTGAATTTTGAGTCTTTGATAAACAATATCGAATCTTAAATCTTGAACGTTGAACCTTTAACAAAGAACATCGAACAATTTCAGCTTTGCCTCTTGAACATTGAACCTTTGACGAAGAACATCGAATCTTTCTTGATTGCCCTACCCACTCGTCATTGACGAGTGGGTAGAACTCGAATTCAGCGGAAGCCTTGACCAAGAACTAAACCTCTGGTACCATGTTAACTTTGATATTATTATTGATATTTTTGATGATCTAATACAATAGGGGGAGCCCTTTATATAGGGTATAGACCAAACTAAATAAGCAACCTAATACAATATAAAATATAAAAAAACCCTAATGCACCTCTAATTAATATTATAATCTTATACTTTCAAAATTTTAATTTAAAAAAATAAAAGATGACCACTGATTAATAATATTATTTGATATATATTTTAGGGATAATTGAACATATATACATCTAAGTAGGTTTGGGTTGCATTTAACTACACCCAACTCTCATTTGTTACTTTCAGCTCGCCTATTTTGAGTTTTGTTGCATTTTGCTAAACACCATTATATTTTCCATCCATACAGTCATCTTATATTGTATTGTGATTTTTCAATTTTATACTTACTTTTTTGGAGAAGACGGTTGCAACAAAAGAAACCCTTTTAGATGTGTTGACCAAAGGTAGAAATAATTATTTATGTTACAACAACAATATTGTTAGTTAGTATCCGAGTCGATTCATATACTGGAGACTTGGCCTACCGCATAATGTCCTCAATATTGCTCAACCTTGAAAGATGCTCCTCAAGACCATTAATGCTATATAGAAAAGGGCTCTCGAGACCATTAATTATACCACTTTCACACTTTCGTACCTTGATTAATTTTTTAGTTTTGAGACAACCTACCCCTCAATTATTAAGCGTGAAAGATCCGGTCGGAGGTATTGTCCAGATCTGGTTTTCGTTTCTTTTTTCAATCGTTTTTGTTTTTTTCAATCATGGCTAGTTTAGATATTTTAGGGATAGGTTGTCCCAAACTGTGTAAAAATTGTATAGTTAGGTGCAGTAAACTATCATTTTCCCTTATAACAATTTCATAAGACTAGTGTTCTACTGTCAGCAATTGGAAGACAATCCTTCTACAATCCATTATAAACAACAATACAAGAAACACGATTTGATGTTCTTAGTCAAAACTCAAAACAGTAAGATACAAATTCACCCAAGCCTTTGCAATGGCTTTCATTTTTCCAACATATACCAACTGATTTATTAAGCTCACAATAACAATTATCGCATCTCTTGTTTACAAGATCCAAACATGAACCTACAAGTCCAATAAAGTCAGCAAAAATACTTCTGATTTTCCTTGAATCCACAAAATCTAGTCATGGATCACTTCAAAGAAATATAATCTAGACTAAATCATTATTTGGTTTACAAGAATCACATATCGCAAATCTGTTCCCAGAATAGCAGCACGGATTCCATGAAAGGGCACGTCTCCTAGTGAGAAGCATATCATGGGTTCCTTTGATTCAACGGTGGTGCGGATAATTCCTTAGAAAATATGCACAATGTCATATGCAAATCTATCGCGTCAAAGAAAAATAGAAACACTTAAGACTTGTTGGTAAAGTTACTTGCTAAAGTTTATCCAGTTCACTACTTAAGACTTGTTGGTAAGATATCACATGTTTCTGGATAATTTGTGCATTATACTTTTACTTTATGTGCCACTCATTTCAGTTTTCACAGCATTGATTTCTTTAAAGATATGAAAAACATGTGGAAGTCAGAAAGTTGGGTGGTTTACAATCTTATAAGATACTTTCAAAACATTATAATACCGACTATTAGTTAAACAGATGGAAAGGATACGTCCAGAATAGCACGAACGACTGAAAAAACATGAAGACAATAGACAAACGTTAGTCACTACAGGTCATAAAGGAAATATGATCATGGATATAAATATACGAGATGAAAGAATAAGGTTTCTAAATTGTATATTCATGAACGAATGTTAATTCATGAGAAAGGAAAGCCAAAAAAGAAGGCTGTATATCCAGGTGCCGGCCTATAAGAATAAACACGCTCCTAAACCATTTTTTATCAGCAACACGCTCCTAAACTTAGGATCAAAAGCAAAATTTAAGCCTGACATTTTGCATGATTTCATTTTCAACTCATTCTTTTCCTGAGCTTTGGTGACAAATATATATAATTGACATTTGTAAACAACATGATGCTAGAAAGGTGCTCTCACTAACCAGACATGTCTCTCGGTCAAACGGGCAAATATAGAATAAAACACATTATTGTCGCTCAGTTTCCTTCATAGTCAAATTGTTAAAACATTAAGTTCAATCTCGTATATGGTGGGGTGTGATTTGTGAGCTACATATAAAAAGCCTCTTTACAACAAAGAAAATTAAGATTGTTAAATAACTTCGACATAAGGGAGGTCTTGGGTTCAATACTTGACACACGCAATTCTTAATAAAAAATAATAATGGCTAAATAACTTGCAAAATATACAGATAAAATAGCCAAGCTTACCATTAGCCCACTCAAAAAGCCATCAAATATAATCCGGTTCCAGCAATCGAAGTATGAATGGACGGAAAACTTGGCCTTGGCTATAAGTCCGACCGAAGTAATTGCCATGACAAGAAAATAAAGGATAAATCCTGTCAAGCCCGTGAATCCAAAAATTCCAGCAATGACACCCCCGATAATCGACATAAATGTCCGGCTGCATAAGAGAAAATACACTCTTTTATATGCTGGCAAACCGCATAACTGAAAGACACAAGCTAACCTAAGTAAACAAATCCTTAGGTCCAATTTCCAGCAAATATATCAATCAATAACTAATCTCTTCTTCTTTTAAATGGATAATGAACATTTGTGAAATAGTATGTTGAAACTTTTACTGCCTTTGGAGAAATAAAGCGTTAACTTCTTTCTTCCATTTAGTTTGTATTTTCTAAATTGTTCTGTGATGCTCAGTCAATATTCTACCACAGTGTGTGGTGTATGATGCACCCAGAAAACAGAAACTTTATTAACTTGATACAGCCATCATTAAATATGCATGAAACCAAAATCACTTCATATTACCTTGCACTATAAATTACTGGATCAATTAGAATGGCTCTATATTGTGCAAACTTGTCAGAAAAAGGCGTACCTGTAATATATAACTTTCATGTTGCTCTGCAAGTTCTCAGCTTTGAAAGTTGGTAAATCATTAGTAATATCATTGGATTTCTTTTGAGGTTCACTGTGTACAGCCATCCCTTCCGTGTATGGTGATTATATAACCTTCTGAGAAAGGAGAAACCAAAATGTATGAACTCTCTCAAATTCTGCACAAACCATAACAATAGTCTAATTTCTTGCAAAAACAACATATCCAATGGAGCAAAAGCAAAACAAACATTCAGTACCATTGCCACTGCCAATCAACAAGGTTCTATGATAAGCAACAACAACAATAATAAATCATGCAATGCAAGGATGCAAACTTAACATAACCAAAAAAATTGGTATAGCTTTGAACTAGATGACACATACTTCATTTGGCAGAAAACACAACATTCAAGCAAACATAGAAATAAATATACAAACTCATGATGATACCCCAAGGAAATTAGCAGGATGAACACTAGGCCTCTGACAGAGGCAAGTACTCACTTGACCACTGTACCACTGTTAAGTGTGGAGGCTGCCACACCTAGTCAACAATTAGGGTTGTAACACTATAAATACACCCTTTTTGTAAACCTTCAAATTATCCCAAGTGAATTGCTTGCACTAGTGCGGCCGTGAACGTAGGTCAGTTTAGACCGAACCACGTAAAAATCTCTGTGTCTTCGTCCTTGATTTCTTCGCTTTATTTTCTTACTATTGTGTGTGTGTCTGAGATCGATCCTAACAACCACCATAAAATTTTATTTATTTTTTATTTGCAATCCAAAACTGGTTTCACCGTCAAATAATACAAAACATAATTTACATAAAAGCTAAAAATAAACTCCAATTGTTCGAACATACAAAATTCTTGTTTAGAAAGGAGCAGCTTGGTCATGGAGATTAGATCTTAGCACCCACAAAGACCAAACAGATAACCCAAAATACAGAATCCATAAAAACAAAACAAAAATCTGATCTTTGAGATCCAATCTCACAAACTTGAATATAAAGAGACGTACAAAGTCAGAGATCAGTGAAAAGGAATTTACCTGACCTGACCTCCGCCTCCTCTTTCAGTATAATTGTGAAAGTGATTATCAATCCATCTCAGAGTCGGAATCGGAGTCGGGGACGGGAAGTAGTGTTTTATTTTTTTATTTTTGTTTGTAAAGCAGGCCATCATGTTCTAAATGGGTTGGGCCTTTTTGTAAAGAGAACTTAGCTTTAGCCCATCAGATCTGCGAACGTGCCAATTTAATTCATTTTTTCTTTTTTTTCTTGAGCAAATGTAATCAAGTGTTAGGCATGTGAAGTTTGTTCTTTTGTCAAACATTTCAAATGATTCATTTGCAGTTTAGGGTCACAACTCGGAACATACGTGCATTTGGGCCATCAAAAGTGTCCACATCAATATCATACATATTTTGCCACTTACCCTATATTTGTTGGTACAAAGATTCAACGTAAATTAGAAGAAAGTGTATTAATGTTGAGATTCAAGTTCACATGTTTACTTGGTTGGTGAAGCAGGATTTGGTAAATGTTTGTTACTAACATTCTAGACATGCACAAGTACTTGAAATAAACGAAAACATATTAAAAAGACATGTAAATCAAGAAATAACACATTGTTAGAAAAGTGTGTACCTACACGATCACTCTTTTTTATGTCACGTAATGCAATCTAAATGGCTGCAATTCATATACAACATCTCATATCAAATATTTCCCACATATTTGAACACAGAGGAGAATTAAGTAAATAAATATTCATCACCAACCAAATAAAGATACGCGGACAAACAAAATGCACGTTCAATGAATAATGAATTTGAGTAACGCTAAAGGATTGGCTTCCATCAATAGCACTTCTCTTGATCAATTTTCATGTGGATGTCACACTTGTGTTGTGATGTCAGTATCAGTAAAGCAAGACTCCATATAGGATATTCCAAATTCCAACCTCCATTAATGGAAATTATCCTTAACCCATATGATGAGCAATATACAAATTGGAATTTTCCTCTTAGGTACATTATAAACGGGCCCAACAGTTCATTTGGTGTTGTGGGCCAGGGCCCTTTATTTGGCCTTTTGACAATCTCTCTCATTAAAGCGTTTAAATTTAATTAATACCTTTTTGATGATCATTTCCATTGGGGATAATCAACCAAAGTAATCATTACATATAAATTTGGAACCTATCCCTCACCCTCACCATGCTATTATTCACCAACCTACAAGTAATTAACACCTCATGTTAGACTTACAAGTAACATTAAATCATTTGGATTTAACCGATATATCTTATTATTTCATCAGTGGGAAATGAAATAAATGAGATTTAATTTAAGGCATGTATTTTATCAATCTGATGGTTAAGATTGGTTCATAATTTTCTTTGTAAGAATTGTTTTCACCTGAGTAATTCTTTACTTTTATTTATATTTGATGTAAAAAAAATTTCCAATTCCATAGATAATAAATAATTGATTTTATGAATTTTATCTCATTATCGCTATAAAAGGGCAATCAAGGTAGTGTCTTTATGAATTTAACTTGTGAAACATTTAATCAATGACATTAAATCCTATACCAAGAGTGATAGTTGTATCCAATCGCTTTAAATAACTTTTAAACGGATATAAATAGGGTACTTGAAACCAATACCTAATATTTAAAGACAAGCACCATAAAAGTCTTGAGTTTGGTTGAACAAACATTGCTGAATTGGTTCCCGTTTGATGACACATTATCATAAAGTGTTAATGTACATAAGATGAATACTGGTGTATGCAGGTATATATCTATATATAAGATATTGATGTTTTTTAAGTAATGGTTGACATCTATCTTAAATATTGGTTGCACGTTTTATCATGCTCCTTATTTATTATTGGTGTAACTCTAAATTATTATGTCATGAAGGTTTTAAAGACAAAAAATGTGATTCACTTTTGAGTATTTGACAAACATACAATTTTGAAAGTGTAGGCATATATCATATAATATATATATAGGGGTGCACTCAGTATAAATGGGGTTGAGTATCTAAACTGTTTGAACCAATCCCCAACCATTAGATGTGTGGAAATCTACGCGCGTATTGTCCCATCGTGCGACACATGTGATTTTCAACATTCCACCCGAAAGTCAAACATTTCATTTTCTTGCCCAAACATTTCACTTTCACCCCAAACATTCTACTATTTTGGCCAAACATTCTATTTTTGTCCACCCGTTCAAATGTTTGGATACTTCACCCACTTTGTACCTGAATGTGATCCAATATATGTATGTTACAATGCATAAAATATTGTACTTGAAAAACGTCCATAAATGTTCTTACAACTTATGATCGATAAATACTTGACAAGCTTAACACGACTCATTCAATTTTTAACGTTGGTCAAATAAATATAATCACGCGTATTTAGGTGTTCGGATATAATAATATTTTCAAATATACATAACAGTTAAAAAGAAAATCAATCTAAAACCCCAAGATAAATAAATAAATAAACAAACAATTCAAAATCGGGAAGAATACATGTATGTATCTGCTACTTTATGTAAGTGGTAGTGATGGCCACACAAGATTCATTAACTTGGTAAAGAGAAGATGGATCAAAGAATTAGGGAGCCCCTTTTCAGACCTAACAAAAGAAGAAGCATTCTCTTGTCCAAGGACAACAAGTAATGTGTATCCTGTCAGAAAAATCACCACCCTCACTACACACTCTTTTTAGTCATCACAATAATGATGTCCAATAATTAAAAGATGTCATGGCACATGACAAGAAATAGAAAAGGATATTGAGGCATGCCTTGGCATTCATGCATGCATGCCCCTTTCTCCAACAATTGCCTTTCTTTACCTGTACCATCAAACATGGAGCCCTCACCTCTCTCACTGGCTAGTTAATTAAGTACTCTTCCTCCAACAATGAAGAGTTATTATAGGAAGTGACGCGGGGGAGAGAACCTTGACAAAGAGATCCTCAATCGCTCTGACCAACGATAAGTGTACCGATCGTTGACCAATCGTTCACGTAATCAAGGCGTTCAATAAAATCCTAAATATCGATCCTACAGTAGTGGGTGTTCGAGTCTAGGTGAATCGGTCACTAGAAGTACTAGGTTAATGAAATCGGGTTTGAAAAAGAAAGCAATGATGAAAATTTTAGAAATGAAACTCTAAATTAAAAAAAAGACAAAATAAACACAAACACGCTAGCATGCAATAACCGAATTAGCAACTAAACATCAATTATCAAAATGATTGGGGAATATCGGATTTCTAGGGATTTATGAGGACCTAGTATTTGATCACTTTCTAATCAAGGAAGATTATGAAGTGAATGACATTTTGGTGTTGAAAATTCCAAGCCTATCCTAACTTAAGTCCTATAAGGTTAAGAATTGACCCACTAATTGCGACGTATTGGTCATCCACCGACCCTCTCGAGCACAACATCGCAACTCACAAAAGTATTCAAGGTTCGTCAGCACCAAATACAAGAATTATACTATGCAATCCACAAATATAAAATAGCATCCATGTTGATCTGAAGTCAATAATTCACATAAGCCAAATAATCAACCTAACACCCAAGATTAGAGGTGGTTATCCCATAATCATTGTGTTAGAACCAAGAGTTATCAACACAAGATTACAATTATAAAAGAAGAGATATGAATTTGAATCTTAAACTCGTTAGGGTTGTAGATCATGAATACATGAATCCTCCCCCGAAAGTACCCCGGTTGATGCTCGAGTGATCCTTATGCCTTAGATCGCCTTCGATGGATGTGAAGCTCCTCTCGAAGTCTCCGAATTTGCCTTTTTGCTCTCTGGTCGTCGCTCTCTGGTTTTCTCTCCTAATGCTCGATGTCCGTGACAGTGTGTTAGAATTAGAAATAAAATTGCTGATTTTTGACATTATCATGGCTTTGGCTACTTGAATGTCACGGCTGTGACAAGTCCTTTGATTCTTCTAAGTTATTGTGAGTTGTCACGGCTTTGAGCTTCTGGGTGTCATGGGCGTTACACCAAGCTCATGACACCCCTTTGCAGTTTCTGGAAGCTGTCACCGAGATAGCGACGACCGTTACATGATGTCACAACTTTCACTTGTCACGACTGTTACATAGAGGTTGAGACACGGTATGCTCGTTTTGTCCTTTGTAATGGGCTCGGCCATGGGTATTGCATCTTGTCACGAGCTACTCAAGCCTGTCACATTCGTTACAATTAGTAATCCGTGACGTGTTCCATTCCTCTCTATTTCACTTTTGAAGCATGCTTTGTGTCCCATTTCGACATGTTCCTGCACCCAAATACTCAACTACCCGTGAAGACGAAATGTCACATATAAGATCATATAGTTAGCAAACTTGAGGGAAAAATCATCAAAAGTGCAAAAATATATCAGGAACGTATATGTGTTGTGACGACATCACTAATAAACACAATCATGCAAATCATTTCACAAATCATCAAACTCAATCCAATTGTCAAACAATGATAAAACAAACAATTCTAGCACCAAAAAACAACTCTCAAACACAATTTCATGCAATATCAATCATCATCAAACTCCTGAACATTAAACTCTATTCAAAATCAATGTGAAAACTAGAAATCAAAACGAAAAATTACTTTAATCGATAAAAGAAACCACTTACAAACCAAATCTTTAATATCAAATCCAAATACAAAGAGAATCCTCACTATCTTCTCCTCTAAACTAGTGTCATTGCTCCTTTAGCTCTCCTCATTCTCTCTACACTATCTAACATTAAAATGTAAATGAGAGCTCTCTATTTTTGGATACCCTCAGCCCCTTAAATATTCATACATCACAATGGGGTAAAATGAAAAAAAAACACACAACAAAATCCACTTTTGTGGCGTGCCAACGACACAGGGTGTCGTTGGATACCAATCGTATTGTTGGACAAACTTTGACTTCCGCGATTCTCGAAGCTAGCTTGGAATCAACGACACATGCATGTCGTGGGCTGGGTTTTGTTGTTACTTGAAGTTTCCTCGATCCTAACGACACGATGCAACAACATGCATCGTTGGCTCCCTCAGCCAAATTCACTTTTTCTATGGTTGTGCCCTGCGCCCAACGACATGAGGGTCGTGGGGGTTGTTATCGTTGGGTGTTTTAGCACAATTTGATAGCTCCAAATCCCTTTGGCCCAATCCCGATTCGTTCTGAGACTCTTTTTCGCTCGATTATGCTCCAAAAGAGATATGTTTTCTGAAAATAAGCTTAACACCTTGTAACACACATGTGGTATAGGCCAAAAATACTCGAAAATGAGAAAAAATTGAGTCAAAAGTGCATAGATTTGACTCGTGAAAAATCATGAATTCCAGTCGCATCAAAAAGTTACCCTCTTTAGATGTTAAAACTAGATCAAATCTATAGATTTTAGTTGATGATAGAAAGTCTCGAGATATTAAAGAATGAGATTATGAATAGTAAACCAACTCGGTCGTTCAAATGAAAGACAAAATGAATGATATGATTTTTTGATTGACTTATCCAACATGCAGGCAAATCAGGTTACACCTGACACTTCTTAAAGTCATTCACCTTAAATTAGTTTTGCATGTTATATTAATCTTTTTAAGTTCAATTTTATTTAAAATTTGATTTAGATGCGTATTCTTTTAGTGAAAATAACAGTTTAGTATACTTAAATATCAACCATTTTCACTTAGTTATATCTAATTTAGTTTGTAGTCAATATAATATCTTAACTATCAATGTTTTTCACTCTACTATATTCTGTCAAATTCTGTCAATTTTTATTGAAAAGACAAAATTGCCCTTTAAGACCTTTCAAAATTTTAAAATATCCCTAACCCTTAATTAAGGTTTTATTATTAATTATTAATAAAATTAATAAGGTATTTTCAATTAATTAAGGTTTTATTATTAATTATTAATAAAAGTAATAAGGTATTTTTAATTAAAAATATGTATATTGAAAAAATATATTATATAATTATTATTAATAAAAAATTTAAAAAAATGAAAATCAACTCAATCGTCGACGACGGTGGCAGCATCATCTCCGGCCTCGCCACCGGCCACCTTCGTCTTTGCTTAGGTCATTACAGATTGGGTAAAATTTTAACAAAGTTTACTATAAAGTGTACTAAATTTTAACAAAGTTTACTAAATAATGGGCTCAAGACACACCCTTATGTAGAAGGGGGCCCAATATTGACACTTGACTCCCACCGAGAGAGAGAGAGAGAGACTCAACAGAGGTTGGGAGAGAGGTCCAACAGAAGTTGG
>JAYMTP010005194.1:0-13741 GCA_036897365.1 Geranium brycei
ATTCCGGAAACCGACCATGTCCGGTCCGGTTATCGGTTTCCGGCGCCGGTTCCGGTTAACCGGTTATGAGCACCCCTTTTAGCTCAAATTATTATATGTTTTTAACCAATGATAAGAACACAGACTCATGATAATAATTCAGTTTGTATTTACTTTGAGGCACCAAAAACCCAATATTAAAATGAATCAACAAGGCAAAATAATCTAATCCCATTTTCATATATTCAGCCTTAAGTCCTCAATTCTAATTGTAGCCATTTTTTACCTTAAACAAGAATTGACATTTTGAATGAAGAGTTGATAACAAATTTGCCATTGAAGAAACAAGTTTCAGTCCCACACTTACATATGTAAACCCGAGGTCTGATGAGATGCCCCAAAATTTAGTATCGTATGTAAATTTGGCACTCAAATTTCCAAAGTATATAAATGAATTGAAACAAAGCAAATCAATCAAAAAACTCTGAATTGAGCTTATTGCGCTGAACTGAAAGGGTCGTGTTTGAAGGGCAATCCGGTAAATTCAAATGGGGGATTGTTCGAGAGGGTATTTTGGGTATAAAGAAAATTTAGACCATTTCTCGATTTGTGCGTGTCATCATTGCGCAGGGGGCCATGCTAATCCTCTCTGTATCATTCCAATTTTATCAGATGTCCCCGAAGGTACAATTAAGTTAAAGAAGCCGAGAGTATATAAACTGCAGAGACAAATCACACGCAAGCAATGTGGGATGTTAAACAAAGCACAACACAAATTCCGAAACAACGCAACTCTGCCAGGCCCAGGACCAGGCCCGAACCTGCTTTTACGTTATCGGCCCATAATACTATTATTTCAGTTCCAGATGAAAATAACATTCATTCATTAGCTCAATGTTTCAGACATAAGCAACTAAAAAAACATTTATGCCAAATCCCAGCAATTCCATAACTACCATATTGGTAAATAAATAGAAGGTAAATCAAAAGTTTGGTAAAAAGCACTCCATAAATGAAGTTTTCTATAAAGAAAATGTACTCTACTCAATTCAACCTCAACCTGTGCCTCTCTCTTCAAACTTGTACCAGTTAATTTACAAACTGTGGCTATGTAACTTTGGTACTCAAACTTCAAAAGTTCCAAGTTTTTCCTACATATTATCACAATCTCTGAATTTTACAAAACCCAATGGTGGGTTGGTTCATTTCCTGTGCCTCTTCCTCGAGTTCTGCAGGTTTGTAAAGTACCACGACACGAAATACGGGCAACCCAAGAAGCGGAAGATGTTATTGCAGTCTTTATCCGCTGCACCATTCTCATCCTCCCTCGAGCTCAATTGACTGAGGTATGTTTTCCCCTCGTATATGTAAGACAGTTGCTGCCACAGAAGAACGCTCAATCCCGTTGCCACCGATACGCTAGAAACAAACAGGTAAAAAAGAATGAGCCCTCTTGCGGACAGCAGGACTGCAGAGCTGAGCCAGTCCAAGACAACGCCCTTGACGATGCTGAAAACCATTTCGCTGCTGAAACCGTGCGTCAAGACCGGTCTGTTTTTCAGCGGCGGCACGATCTGCAGTCCTGTGTATGCACACATGATTGCGGCATAGGTTGTGCCTGCAACGGCTGAAATGAGGAAGGCGACGAAGTTTTGGTGATTTCCTGCCCCGACACAGTTCCCTATCTGCATTTGCGTTAATTTTATATGTGGTTAGCAAGCAAGATACTAAATCTAACTCTCTACAAACACAAAACAGAAAATGTTCGGGCCTTTCAGTCTCTAAAGGTGCACATCAGTGATACTACAAAAAACTAACTAGTGACTTCGGGGGAGATTAATGATAAATTGTTAGTATTTCACTTTCCTGCATGTGTCCTCGTCATAACAAGCTCAAGTGACTAAAACTATAACTCGTCTAAAGAAAATTACTGGTAACCCGAGCATTAACAAAGTTTTCACAAGGGAAAGTGGAATCTTAAACTCGGACATCAATTTTAGGGATGGCGGACGATTAAAGTGGCACGGACACAAGGAGTACAAACTTTGCAAGATTATTTAGCTGATTAATTTGTCTCACAGTTAAGCCATCCACAGCGAACATTAGTCGTCCTTACATTTATAAATTCAAAGCCTGAATGATGAACCATCTCAAGTAGGCAGCGTACACTCCAATTAACGTGACATTCTAGTGCAGCAAATTATTTGTACACATAACAAAAAACAGAAGACTAATCTTGAGTTCGATGTGAAGTATACTTACAAATGGGCAATGATGATCCATGTCCAATACACACATCCCACATGACCGGCAATGATGAGTCCTAGGAGACTTTGGCCTTGAACAATGCCGACAAAAAGTATAGTTCTCAAGACCACCTTTTCCAACAACTGGATAGCTACCCCACACTATGATCGGTGGTTTGCCAGCACAGCGAAATGCAGAAAGGCTGAACGTCAATACAGTAGATACGGACAAAATAATTGTTATGGTGGAGTGCAATATAGCACTGAATAAACCGTTGGAGAAAACAACAGGAAACACTGCCCACACTCCCCCACCTGTACTTTCCAAAATATCCGTCAAGCTGGGATAGAGGGAATCATTGAACGAAGCAAACAAAATACATAAATCAATATGTGAAATATGGGTGTAAGAGACAAACAACTTCTTGAACTCAATCACATTGCCACCTAAGTAATACCTACTCCTAAACATAATATAATGAACATCGATCACAATTCACAAGGTACAATTCTGAATGCTGCCTTTCAGGTGTGGCTAGTATAGAATTCACAAGGTAGAGATGACTAAGTGACATATGGAATATGGCGACGACAACAGCATGTCGTAGAAGGAGATATGATACACTTATTAAATGTTTCTTTGGGTACCAAGGCTGTCAGTTTTATCTTCTTCCAAATTTCATGCGGTAAGATGTCTGCGTAAAAGTAATGAATACAACTTGCAAACCATATGTTACATGCTACATGGAGGTTGGAAAGCTTTTGAACATAGTACGAGCATATATTCCTAGCCGTCTATTCATGAAGTTATCATGATCCACAGAAAATGCTCAACAACTATGCAGAAATACAGAATTAACCATTGAAAATCCATCTTATATGTGTATTTCAAGTAGAAGGATACTCATAGTACTATTAATGCAAGGAAAGACTTTCATGAAATTGCATATATTGAACCATAGAGCGGCAAAGAAAAAATAATATGTTTCTAAAAATGTCTGAAAACTATAAGGACATGTATAATCAGACCAAGAATAAAGCAGTCATGTCTCTGTATGTGTGTGTGAGAGAGAAAGAGAGAGATAGGTAAAATCAACATGAGATATAGAGAAGCCACCATGACTTACCTATCACAAACAGCATGAATGCAAGCAACACGGAGACAAAACACCGGTCACGCAGGCGTTTCCACCAAAACCATTTGTTATCGCGTTTTCGTGCATTTTGATTCGTTATGGCTCCACACCAACCACACTTGAAAATGGGTGCAGAAGATGGAAGAATAAGGCGCAATCCACAACCCCAGCATGACATCTCACGCTCCTCCTCAGCCACCGATGCTACAAAATGTTCCTACACGTAAAAATTGCATAAGCTCCCTAAATAAACATATAGCACCCAAAATGACCATGACGTCTTATAAACACCAGAACTAGAACTGGTAGTGCATCTACGATCTCCAGATGCTTCAAAAACCCAGATTGACCAGCTCCTATTTGAAGGGAGAAAAAATATATAAACAAATAAAGGTCTGGAATTTGCCTAAGTGCCCCATAAATGTCTCAAAATAAGTGTATCATTTCCATTTCACTTAGTGAGTTAGCTCATAAGCTAGTTATACAAATGGTAGCAAGTGGACATATGAGCGAATACGGGCTAAAGGAAAGAAAGTCAAACTCTAAATATTAGATTTTTGCTCTCTGCAAATAATTATATGTCAAATGACACTTATTTTAGGCTTGATGGAGTAACATTGAAATCAATGTTTGTCCAAGTACTATGATTTAAACTCACCCTGTACCTATCAAACACTACTTACAGTACAATTCTATAACTTCATTCAGCTACCAGTCTACCAGAGTTATTTTCACCAAAATCTAAACTTAAAACAAGCCATATAAATAATAAGCAAAAATAAGATTAATGAAGACTTGAATACAAAAAAAAAAATAGTAATCATAACATCATCAAATAACAAGCAAAAAAATTCATTATTTCGGAAGAAAATATTTGGCAAGCGCATAGAGAAGCTAGAACAGGGCCAAGAAGTGGAGAGGGCAAAAACCCTATAACAGAAGCAAGAATCGGACTCACCTGGGCCGATTCAGCCATAATTAACCTTGACCCTTGACCTTTTTTTCTGGGTTTCGCCTCCTTCGAATGAATCTATTTTTCTCCGACGGCGACGAACAAACGGGTCTTCGGGGAATCTAACGAGCGAGAACACAAACCCTTTGCTCCTCCGAATCGTCCCTTGGATGTTGTCAATTTGCCATGGGACAGAGAAGGGTCAACGAGAGAGGATTGACGAATTATCTCTGGTTTCTTGCCTTGTGACTACAGAACTTGATCTGTCCAAAAAGCCTAATGGGCCTATGTTTGGGCTGAAAATTTTGGGCTGTTATTTGGTATGGACCCCCACTTACATTTGAATTGCAAAGGCGTTCAGCTACAAACAACTCTTCCCGTGCAAATTTAGAAACAATATAGACCATTAGATAAAAAATCGAGCTTTAGGGCTCAGGCAAAGGGGACGATTATCGGCGATGAAGTGGTGGTTAGTGGAAGGGACGACCATTTTGCAAAGTGGGAAGAGTGCATGAGTAAATAGGGATTGTTTGGGTAGGTTAATTTTATCTTCATGGCCTTATGGCTATTATTTCATTTAATTCACTACTAAAATAATTAATTGATTGAAATCAGTTTACATTATCATCCTACGGACGGTAATGATTCTTAGATTTGTATAAGAAAGAGTTTGTAGATAAGTGTGTTCTAGTGTGCTAATAAAATATAGGCGCAAGTTTTACAATAATTACATTTAGAAAAAATGTCACATAACTATAACTAAAATAAGATGTTTTGCACTCAACTATACTTAGATTTTTTTTTGTTGCTTTAGACATACTTCTTTTGCAACTTTCTTACTTTACCATTTTCATAAGGTTTCGTCGGATTTATGAACATGTGAAGTGTGTTAGGGAGAACCGGGTCTTACCAAGGAAGATCACAATACAAGGAAGCTTGCAGATGCATTAAAGCCTACTTTTGAACCAAAAGACTAGTCTATTGTGTTTAGGGCATAATGTGTATATAAACTATCCATATACCCCTTACTCTTCCGATGTGGGACATATACTCACATGTGGAATTCCTAACAATCTAGCCCGCCACATTGAGCCTCATCACATCAAGTTGGCCACACTCATAATCCAAATCGCTTTTACTTTCATCCACTGGCCCATATAACAATCCTAACCTAGTCAATCATGATTCTGTTTCGTACTGGTCCACCTCGCTCGATCCATCATGAGTTCCACTGGTTTGCCGACCCGATAAGGTTTGTGCAAACTAGGCTCTGATACCACTTGTTAGAGAAGAACAAAACATTACGAGGAGCACTTCACAATGAAGCCTATATACACAATAAAGCTCACTTTTGACCCAAAGACTAGTCTAATGGGTCTTGAGTCTAATATATCTATAAACTCTCATTTCATCTCATACACTTCTAATGCAGGACTTGACTCAAGTGTGGACTTCAATAATCTCTTCATCCACACTGAACCCATCATCATATTAGGCTTGCTCCCCGCCCAAATCGATCTTCCTGATTTGACTCAATCCCTTATGGGCCCATCATCCTATTTAGGCTCACCTCAAAGATGGTGCAAGCATGGTTTCCATGTGTTACCGGCCCTATAAGAACATTGTGGCCTACTTACCGGGAGAGAATCCACAAGAACCTAACATTTAATACCAATCGTTGAGGAGAACTAGCCTTACCAAGGAGGAGCACACCATAATGAACCTCACATTACATTAAAGTCTGCATACGACCCAAAAGACTAGCCTATCAGGCTTAGGTTCTAATATGTGTATAAATTTTTTGTATATCCCGTTATCTTTTGATGTGAGACCTGGAGTCACATGTGGAATTCATAACAAACCCCCCCCCCCCTCCTCAGGTTGCTCACACTTCTAAGCCAACTCGCTTGCACTCTCGCCCACTGGCCCATCTGCTAATCCTGACTTCACCTGGCTCGATCCACTGCTCTGTCAGCCCGATGAGGTTTCTGCAAATCAGACTATGATACTACTTGTTGGGGGAGAATATGATCTTATCAAGAAGGAGCACATCATAAGAAAGCTCACATACACATTAAATTACACATCTAACCCAAAAAAACTAGTCTATTAGATATTGGGTCCAATGTGTATATAAATTCTTCTTACACATATTCTTCCGATGTTGGACATGGACTCACATGTGAAATTTCTAACCAAGTGCACGTACGTTGGTTAAAATAATTTATTTTTAAATTGCACTTGCTCTTCTATTTACACTTAATCGGTAAGAGCAAAAATGAGAGGTATAAGAAGGCATGGAGACGAACTGATTCAACGGCGACGAATAAGACGTCCAATGTAAATGCGACATAAGAGTGTCAGTGCGAACACCATGGACGGTCAAGAATCATAGGCGCATGTTTGTTGGATGCGAAAGGTATTCAGTAAGTTTTTTTTTCTGAGATCAATTTCAATTTTTTTTGGCATGTCCTGAAGTTTATTTGAAGTAGGTTAAACAACTGGTGAGGTGTGTGTGCGGATTTGAAGAAAACGTTTGTATATTACGTTTCCAAAAATTAGTTAGGGTTATCGTGTTTAATATTAGGGTTCATATTTTGAATTTGAGGATTATCAAATTTTTAATAAATATTAAATTTTTACAAGTTATTTAAGATAATTGTTAGAAATGCAAATACTTCCGATGAGTAGATTCAGTGACTTGTGCATAGGGGAGAAGATTTTTACCCAGTGTGTATCAAATGATAAAAAGCACGGAGGATATGGTTTGAAGGATTGATAAAGAAAATGCAAATATATTACGAGAGAAGGCAAGGTTAGAGGCAGTAATGGAAGCTAACATTTTACAATACTAAACATATGTGGATGAATTACGAAGATGGAATGGATTGTTAGTTTTTTGTAACAGGTACATCAGAACTTATGAAGTTGAAAATGTGTAGGATTTGCAAAATATCTTGTGTTGAAGCATGGTGATTTTTGTAATGGATTGTGTAATTTGTGTTAATGCAATTATGGATTTGATAAATGAAGTGTATAGATTTGTGAATTTTTTGGCATGACTTATTTGGAATGTGAAAGATTTTTGTAATATTTGTGTTGTCATGTATTTGGTGATTCAGTGAAAGAATTGTAAATTTGATTAAAAAAATGGCATGACTTGTTTGCACATTTCCTCATCTCTAACATGTATGGACATGTAAATAGCAATATCTAGAAATCACAACCTAAATGTACTTCAGCATTAAAATAACAAACACAATTTACTTCATCACCACGTCCAGGTACATCAATTCAACCAAACTGTGTGTATCTATCTAAGAAATGACAAGTTTAAAATAAAATATTTAAAATTTTATTTATGTTTTTTTCGTATGAATATACAAGACTCAAAATTTTGACTAAATTTATAACAGTTAAAAGTGGAAAAGATAACAATTTTAGTGAGCTGGCAAGCTAAAAAAGTTGAGTGTGGTTATATATAAAACATATTTTGTTATGTGTGCCTAAATGTAATTATCCTTAAAATTTAGGTAGGATACTGCAACAAATAATGAATTAGTGTGGTTATATGAAATCCCCAAACCTAAAATATAACTCACAAATAGTATTTTAGACCGTAGGTTGACCATTTATATTCTTGCAACATATTTAAACAAAAAAAGGATTTCTAACTATACAAATTAAGTGTAATTAACATCATCCATGGCAAAATTCAAAGTTGAATTTGCAGTTATTTATTTTTGTGTAACCAAAACAAAGTTTTAAAATGTTGTAGGTGAGCAACCTAATATAAAACTAATTAAATTCAAATATAATTTAATTATATTTAAATTATAATTAAAATAATAAGAGCATTACGTAGACGACATTGCGTTGATTTAATTCACACATAAATAAATTTATATGATGTAATTAATACAAATATAATTTCAACCAACAACAACTTGGCATATACCACATTGTAAGGATTAAGGAAAAGAATTATGTGAGCAAAATACATATTACAAACCCATATAGAATAGGGAAGTTTTGCAACATCTAACTCACTAAACAACACCATGAGAGTGAGAAGTAAATGAGACGAGATCAAATGAATAAAAACATATTTAAGAGATACGTTGGATCACAAAAGCCCAATGGGCCTGCTTTGAATGAAAGATTTGGGCTGACATTTGGTTTGGACCTCCACTAACAGCTGGGCAGTTAATAATCCATCAACAGTGTTAGATCCATAGGGCTCATTTTACCCAAAATCGAATTTGAACCGAAAAATCAAGAACTGTAAATATTGGGTCAGATTTAGATTTAAAAATTGAGGACTGAATCAATTCGATTCGGTTTCAATTTTGAGAGTGTAGAATCACCAATTAACCGGTTCAGAACCGAACCGATTTAAAGAGTTTCAGTTAGTATTTTTTGTATTGCGATTTAATTTTTTTTGTCAAAAATGAGTTTAATCGTGTATATTTTCTCTCATAAGTTGAACAATGTATGAATATCACATTAATTGGTCTAATCGGGTAGAACCAAAAACCATCCTGGAGAATCATACTCTTAATCGATCTCACAATTAATCATTCAATTGAGTCTAATAGTGTAGAATCGAGAACCGGACCGTTTTCCACATATTAGCTCTGAGTTTGAGTCTCTAAAGGGAATAATCGATTAATCCAATTTGGTCCAATTTTAGCCGATTCGATTCCAGACTCATGCCCACCCTAGCCAGATCTTCTGTCTATTGCAAGAAGCGAGTAAAGTTTAGATGACACCTAATAATATATCAATTTTCTCGTATGATGTTGAGGCTCAAGTTCACATAATTAATTATTTACCCGTGAACTTTAATTTCACAAAAATGTAGACTTCTAAATTTTGAAGATCTAACACGTGAATTGTACAATTAAGCTTTTATTTCGAACATCAATAGTAAATTTTCAAGTTGGGGGTGAATTTTGTGTGTTAAATGGGGTAAATTGGATTGGGGTATTTTGGGATGGAAAAAAAATTCAAACTTGACGAATACTCAATGCAATCTCTCATATCAGAACGGGTGAAACCCGAAAATTTTCAAGTGCTAATTTTTAACTTGGTTTATTGGGCAGGTGCATGTATTATAATTATATTTTTACTTTTTTAATATCTAGATATTTTAACTTAAATATTATAATATTTAAATTATAATAATTACTTTCTGGTACGGTTTCGAAAATTATCCAGACTCACAGGTTCGAATGGGTCGAGCACCTGTCGTCCTATCCAATATGAGCGAGTACGAGTTTGCTCAAACCGGTTGATTGTCATTCCTAAGGTACGTCCTTATTAAGGAGTATGGATTCCTAACGTATCATATATTCCTATTGGTTCATAATTATTTTTATTTTTATTTTTTTGAAAATTTAAACATTATTAAATTCTAAAGGCAAACAAACTGAAGTACTATCTCAAGAATTGGCGGGACTTCCACCACATCGGACTCCCATATATAATAAAAGAGAGCAAGACTAACAATTGTATAAACAGAATTGACTAAAGCAAAACGAAATAAATAAATCAAATGATCGCAATTAAGCATAACTCCTCCCACTTTACTTCTCGAGAACCACCAGGACTGATTCACCTACACAACACTTTAAAATTACGACGCTATCCAAACCCAACGAATGACTTCTTCCAACTCGCGGCCTCCACCTCGAACGGGTTGAGACTCCCAGCAAATTCTTTACAAGAATCAACCCGAAAACACTCTCACACGCAACACATTCTATAAGCCCCACGACCCCACACCTCAGTTGGTCGGAGAAACTCCGTGAACCTTTTACAACAAACACCTAGCACAACACTCCAAATAATCTCACGAAACAAACTGATCCCCTCAATCCTCTTCCCATATCGAGATCTCCGTGCCATCTAGTCCCTTAAATGGCTCAATGGGACATCACGAACACATATTGGAGTTTAAGGAAATCGATACCCCATAGTTCGATGTGCTTTCATAAATCTGCCAAACAACGCCAGAGAACTCATGTTCCCTCCCGATACCGATCTATCAACCTCCCGGCTGAACAGAGTACGGGACTCGCTGACTTTGCACTCTCCCGCAGGACATCGTAGCCGGCGACCGCCAACGAGTGCTAAACATTGGGTGGTGTTAAAAAATAAAAACAAAAAATTATATAATCAATTGAATATTAATTTAAGTTTAAAACTCAAATATAATTTCAATAGTATATAGTGAATACAATTATGAATGCAAAGAATGAGGCCGTGACGTAGACGGTGTCGCTGACAAGAGACTGGTCGGCGCAAAACACGGCGCACAGACCGGTGGAGGATCGGGAATTGGTGCAACTGCTCACTCACTCTCCTAACATTAAATAATAAAGAAATTAAAACAGCAAAACCAAATGGCAGTGGGGCCCAGGATCAGCGTCATTGCCACGTGTCACCCACTGTCCCCACCGAGAGAGCCAACCCGGTCGACCATCCATCCTCGGGAACCGTTTCCTCCGATCTGTCTCGACACGTGTCGGTCTCTGGTTCGTCACCTGCGCGTGCGCCTCACTATAAAGCACAGAAATTCACTTTCTGTTGGTAATAATAAGATCGGTTACTCTGACTCTGCATCTCAAATCCGTCCTAATTATTTTCCCGTCTCTTTCTGTCACAATTTTCTCGGGAAAATTAAGCGAGAAAATTTGTATTGCTCTCTCCGCTTACCCAATTTAGGTCGTTGTCTCCTTTATGCGTTCGATTTCAGGTTCATTTAATTTATTCCGCATCCTCCGTCGATTCGTACTGTAAATTCGAGCGAGGAATTCAATTTCTATAACGCATATTTTTCTACTTTTCTGAGATCTGCTTTCGATCTTTCTCTCTCGACCGATTTTCGTTTTATTCATGCTTTTTTCCTGGAAAATTGAGCGAGAAAATTAATTCCTGCTTTTTTTCATGAATTTACACACAAAAATTCTCACTGAATCTCTGGTTACATAGACGAGATCTTAGCTTTTCTGTTTGGCTCTCTATTTTTGCTTCAATTGCTTATTTAATTAAACTCGCTGACTCTGATTTGAGAATTCAGCGTGAAAATGTGTTATTAATTACTTCAGTTTTTTACGCCAATTTACTCATGTTTTCGGTTCTGAGCTCGTCTTATATATATAAGATCTCAAATTTGCTGTTTGGTTCTCCAGAAAATTCGTACTGTTGAGAATTCAGTGAAATTAAGTGTCTCCATTTTTTTTACTGTTTGAGGATTTAGGGTTTTGATGAAGAGAAACGAGAAGAGAGCGCTTGTGGTTGGTTGTGAAGAAAAAAAGTCATTTGCATGCTTTTCCACGGCTTTCTTGAACTTTTTGTTTCTGGGAGCCATTGATTTGAGATGTTAACTGTGGCTATGATCTTAACGGCAAAGCTCAAGAAAGTCGTGGGAAAATATGGAACGATTTTGCATAAATATTGTTTCTCAGCTTCAGAATCAGATCAATTTGAGTCCCTAGCTAAAGCCTCCAGGTAATTCCAGTTCTGGACTCTCTCCTAATTTTATTGATGTTCAAATCTGGATCTGAGTTTGTAATTCATGAAATGAGCTGTCCTTTTCTGTAGAAAAGTTTCATATATGATCCATGGGATCAGATCTGACATTTTGCTTTCAAATAATGCATAATAATTATGTGGTCTCTGACCCTGCCAATTCTCCAGCAATTTATTAATTCAAAACTTTACAATAATTATGAATATCTATATAAGATTATTGTTCTAAATTTTTAATTTGAGTAGTGTGTAAGTAGTACTGTGACAACAAGTACTGTTATTACTGTTAATATGAAAGACAGAAATGACCCATCAGTGCATGAATTTGGTTGGGTGGTTCACAAAAGAGTGAAATTATGCAAAATGTGGACCCTGTTTTGGTTTGTCCATAAATGTTGGGTCTCTTTTCTTTGCTTATTGTGGCCTTATCTGGGACCAGGTTTAAGACAAGAAATTACCTTGCATTGCATCTATTTTTCACTCACCTGCTGCATTTAACATTGCTACTTGCTACATATAATGTTACATGGAATAGCAGAAGCAGAGGTCTGACCATAAAAATCATGGACTTTTTCATGAAAACAACTGTTTCATCACTCTCTAAAAGTAAGGAGGATCCCATTTGATCAGACTGCACTATATATATATTATTGATTGAGCCCACTGTCTTCAACATTTCACTGTTTCAGTTTTGAATTTTTTGAATTTAATTCAGTAATTGCAGTGAAAATACCTATATGTTGTACCAACCTGAGTTTCAAGTTATTATTACTTATGATATATGCGCGGATACATGATTAAGGCGACGAGCAACTCTAAGTTTACAAAGTCTCATATGTTTGCATATATGATACATTGGAGATCTTGTATAGCATACCTTCTTCAATTCCTCGAGTATAGCTTCAGCAGCTGCAACATGAATTTCAGGCTCGACATCACTACATTATCATCGTTTCGCAAGTGGCTGAAGCTCAGTTCCTTGGCGGATTGTAGTAAATTTACAAGTCATGATGTGTAAACCTCTGACCCACCTGCTGGAACACTCTGTACAAGTACCCTTCCAATTGAAGTTGAAGATGCCAATAGTGTACGATAGGAAACAGCAGGACTTCTGAGAAATATCACATTTAGCCAAAAGATTCTCGGTGTTCCCTGTGAATTATTGACGTCTCATCTGCTATTCTAACTATGGAATAGAAATAATAGCACTACATTTTTTGATCAAACAATCTTGTGAATTGTTGTTTTCTCTACTATAGTTGCATGACTCAAAGACTTGGATAGGCCTAATTAGACAGCTGAAAAATCAAAACCCATTTCCTAACTTGTACCAAATCAATGACTTTCGAGATGAAGAAAGCAAAGCCTATAGAGAAAAATCAAGCATCACTCAACTTGTATTGCAACTTCCAATTACTAATGCATATGTACTTTGAAACAAGTGATGCAAATTCTTAGAAGCATATCAGAACCTAATTTCAATAAATCTCAGCGAGCAATTAGGATAAAAATAACAATTTCTAAGTACATTCAGTGGTTTGAGCTAATATAATACGTCTAAATAGTAAAAATTCCTACACAACACGGTTCAAAACAACCCTTCGATTACTTTTGCCAAATTATTCCTTTTATGCCTGTATAAACAGAACATGAACCTCGGTAAGGTTTGCAAAACCATAAACATTTCCGACGAGAAAGAGACTGCTGACCAGAATATACATTGTACAGTAATGCGATTTCAAAACGTAGGTTTCATGAGCCAGACTACAAAACCAAAAACTGAGCTCCGAGGAGATAATTATTCGGGAAAAAGTAAGGATTGGTCTCCAATACTACGCCGTTTAGAGCTCATAGGGGTGAATGGGCCCAAAGTGTGGCCCATTCATTCAACC
>JAYMTP010005195.1:0-13741 GCA_036897365.1 Geranium brycei
AAGATCATCGATTTGACTCCAAAGTTACTTCCCTTTATCTACTTGTCAATAATTTGTAATTTCATCAAGTGTACGTGCAGGGCATCGAACTGCTTCCACCTTTTCTCTACCGAATAACCATTTTTTCCCAGCAAGATCTTGATTTTGTGTATTGTCCGTTGCAATATTTGTCCAAATCTGCTTTTGCATTTGTTCAATTTGATCATGAAGATACAAAACAATGTATTAGCAACAATTGCTTTTGTATCTGTTCAACTCGTTGAGCTTGTGGGCTATATTATCATCACGTTTTTTGATGGTTTGTGTTATATTTGGGCTCCATTAGCACTTTTTTGGTGTGAAGATACTCTTAAATCCATTATTTATCCGCTGCGACATTGATCTATTAATCTCATTCCTTTAATTATTTTGGGGAGTATTGTCTTGCATCTCAACTTGTTTTGGTTAAAAAAATTTGAATTATAATTTCTTATTTAACTCTGTTTTCACTCCCCTTTGACACTTGTTTCGGTCGGCAACCACGATCCACGTGTTCAACCCGTAATCTGAAAAGTATACCCCGTGATACGGACACATGAGGGGGACTGTTAAATATCAACGAAGTCCTTTTGAAACTCCAACTCACAACGAAAAGAAGAATGAAATGATTACACTTCTTATAAACAGAAGACATTGTATTCTTAATAAACAACCAATTCAATAACATATATCATTATATTTCTATCACTATAACATGGTACGTTGTAAAACTTCATCCTTACATGTTTGATTGTTTATTGATCTCCGGTCTCTAATCAAATTGGACGAGTTGCTCGTTAGTTGTTATGACGTACACATGAGATAAGAGAGATCAAAGGCCATAAATAAAGTAGTGGTTTACTCACATAAAAAGCATGAGATCACCGGTTTCGATCCTCATATTAACGATATTACTACTTAATTTTTATTAACAGAAAAGAATCACGAACGAAATAGAATTTGATGAAAGTCTTTTTTCCGTTGAAAAACCAGCCGAACTAATAGAGATTATGCTCATCCTAATCAACCATAATGATAAATGTCACATCCAATTAATAAAACTGGCATTTTAATCATAAAGCATATACGACTTAGTATTCCAATGTTAACAAATTTATGCATAACCCTCCTAAATTATTGGTCCAGTCATGAGGAACCATGCATGCATTGCACACTATGGTATATGTATATGTAAATAAGGTTTGATTGACTAGTCATGTTTGACATAACATAGTTGAAGCCATTATTGCAGCCCATGAGACATGGGTTGTTTTTGCTGTGAAGAAGAAGTCAGTCCATGTTGTGCTGCAAAGATGCAACCCTAGGTTACCGGAATGACACAAACAGACCCATCTTCTGATTTTACTCCCAAACGAACCAACACACCCTCGTTGCCACTGAAATCCACCTTTTTCATTTGCAATCTTTGTCTATTCCCCACATTCTCACATCTTTTTTCTTTTCTGTTATGTAACTATTCATACAAACTTACAAATTCATGTAGCCCGAGATATATATACAGTTTTCTCTTCTGATTGAACCATTATTTTAATCTGGAAATCGAAATTCACGTCACAAACAACGCTATGTAAATTATAATTATCTATGTAAAATAGTATATGAAGTTCTTAAAACCAAAATTTACTTTTCTGTATATATACCAAGTGTTTGAATTATTAGTTGGACAATTGAGCTTAAATCATATGAATACTATATTATTTTTTGTTTTGGGAAAAGAAAGAAGATTATAATTTAGAGCTGTTTAGTGTACCCACAGTATGGAACCCGAGACTCTCATTAAAATCAGAAATGCATAAAACTCAGAACCTCTCGTTACAACTAGTTTAAACAAAATTTGTAAGTTTGTACTTGAAGCATGGTTAGTTTGAGAATGCATCCATGTAGTCCATGGCTTTCTTTGTGCTCATAAGAAATGGGTTTTCAGCCCAGGAATCTTCTTTTGGGCCCAATCTTAGTGACTGAAAATGAGATGGGCTCGAACACGTAAGAGTCATAGAGGCCCATTACAAGGCACCCAAATTTACAGGCCCATTAATCTGGAAAATGAGGATGGTGTGATCTGCCGCCGTACACCTCACCTACCTCTCTTTTTAGTCATCAATCTTGGACAGCTAAAACTGAGAGGCGGTGCGAATCAGGATTTATTTAAGCAACCCAAAACTAAGTTTCTCACACTCCACACCTCGCCGGAGAAAATCTGTTGCCGACAATGTCAGTCGCCGGAATCCTCGCCGGAGCGTTCCTCGTCCTGGCCGTGTACTGCGCGACCGACCCGTTCAAGCACAGCGCAATCCACGGCTTCCCTGACTTCGTGGCCCACAAGGTGGAGCTGCCTGATTGGTCCGATGTCCCGAACCACCGGGACGGCGAGAACTTGCTCCAGAAATCGGAGATCAGGTTCTTGAACCAGGTTCAGGGACCGGAGAGCCTGGCCTTCGACCCTCAGGGCCGTGGGCCCTACGCCGGGGTCGCCGACGGTCGCATCCTCTTCTGGAACGGCGAGGCTTGGACCCATTTTGCCCATACTTCGTCCAACAGGTGATCGGGTCTTCGTCTTCGTCTTTGTCTTCAATTCTGATTGTTTTGAGTAAATTCGACTGTATATGTATATGATGCCTGGTTAGACCAACTATTATTTGCTTAGTCTGTGAAAACCTCTTTCTGAGAAATTTTAGTGTTGACAGTTGTGTGCTAGTCAACTATATATGCCTAATTGTAGCAGCTGTTCTTAGAGTTTTACCTAAAAAAGCAAAAATTATTGCTCAGTGGAGACTTCTGTTTATGAGAAACTTTGTTCTGTTCCCATTAAGTTTTGGTATGTAACCTCCAGAGGGAAGAGTTAGATAGTTGAGGGAGTTAGATGACTGAGGGGTGTGATTAAGGTAAATTGCAAAAAGTGGTTGAGTTTCAAAAATGCACTTAAAATTGATATTTTTTGAATGAAAAAGAATAATAATGTTTTCTAGCTCGAGCTAGCTGGTTTTTTCTTTTTAATCTCATGGCGTGCGCGAGAGAATCTTTTCCTCATTGAACAAAGTAAAGTTCACAGCATCGATGACATGCGAGAGAAGAAAAAAACCCGACAAACTCGAGTTGATAAATGATATTTTCTATTTTATCAAAAAAAATTAGAAGGCATTTTCATCAGTTTTTGGACAAATGTACACGATTGTAAAAGTTGGAAAGTTCAAAACCACTTGTTGCAAAATTTGAATAGTTCAAAGCCACTTTTCGCACAATTTATATAGTTCACAACCACTTTCTTTCATTTACTCTAAATTTATTTTACTTCTAGAACTACCTGTGAGGATTCTATGGGACACAAAGCACAAACATCAAATTTTGTTTTAATATGAGTGGTCTATTGGGATGCAAATTGCAGTTGTTTTATTTGTTTTCTGATTTAGGCATCCATAATTTGTTTATTTTTGTGAAGTGGATTTGTTGACTAAAATTTCTTACCATCTGTTATGTGGTATTTAGGTCTGAGCTATGTGACGTAAAGCCATCAATTTTTAGCTACTTGAAGAATGAGCATATCTGTGGTCGCCCCTTGGGACTTCGATTTGACAAGAAGACGGGCGATTTATACATAGCTGATGCATATCTTGGGCTTATGAAGGTGGGTCCAGAAGGCGGATTGGCAACATCACTATCAACCGAGGCAGAAGGGGTGCCGCTGAGGTTCACCAATGATCTAGACATTGATGATGAAGGGAATGTTTATTTCACAGATAGCAGCACCACTTACCAGAGAAGGTAGTCTTATCTATATTTCTTTCTCAGTTGCTAACTGTGAATCTTTCGATACCTTTACCGCTTCAATTGTAACCGAAACAGACAACTAAACTGGCCAATGCTTAGGTACACCTCCTCGGTCCTTTCATTCATGTTGAGAACAATTTCTCTGAAATAATTGACCCGAGAGATTTACAATGTTTATTTGACAAAACAATTTAATTTGAAACTAGTCCATCATTTACAATAGGAAACTGGGTTTGGCAAATTTCAATAGTATAACTAGAGACTGTTAAAGAGGGATGCGGTGTTATATACTTCATCATTTTCGGCTGCCAGTAATTTAGTCCTAACTTATGACTGCGCAACAATTTTCAGGAACTTCATGCAGTTGGTTTTCTCAGGAGATGACACCGGCAGGCTTTTGAAGTATAACCCAACTACAAAGGAAACCACCGTCCTTATGAGAAATCTTCAATTTCCAAATGGTGTTTCACTAAGCAAGGATGGCAACTTCTTTCTATTTTGCGAGGGTGACATTGGCCGGTGAGTTAGCTTCCCATTTGAATTTTAAGATAGACCCTTTTCATGCTTGGTATACCCTGATTTATATAGCTTAGTACATGGATCGAGTTCTGAAGAAAAAGTTTGCTGCTTACATTTTTCTTTATCCTTAGTACTTTAAAAATATATCCGCATCTTAAACATGTACTTTATGGCATTCCCTTGAGAAAAATATATTTTTATCCTTTGAGTGATGCATTTCACAATACCATTCAGAGCCTTTGAGAATTTATCTGCCTTCTCAAGCAATAATGTTTGGCCTCGAAATTGTTGATGTAGATTACGCAAGTACTGGTTGAAAGGTGAGAAGGCGGGGACCTCAGAAGTATTTGCCATCCTACCAGGACACCCAGACAACGTCAGGACCAATGAAAAGGGTGAATTTTGGGTAGCACTTCACTGTCGACGTAACATGTACACGTATATAAATGCTTTCTACCCAAAACTAAGGATGTTCCTGCTCAAGCTCCCCATTTCTGTAAAGATTCAGTACCTGCTTCAAGTTGGAGGGTGGCCACACGCTCTGGCGGTCAAATACAGTCCCGAGGGCGAAATTGTGCAGATATTGGAGGACAGACAGGGAAAAGTTGTGAAGGTTATCAGTGAAGTGGAAGAAAGAGATGGGAACCTGTGGATGGGCAGTGTTTTGATGTCTTCTGTTGCAGTCTATCACTTGGGCTGATACCTTTAATTATTCGGTAATTGTTATTGTGTCATGCTATATATAATACACTACTGCTCTATTTTTCTATTCAAATAAGATTGCTATCCATCTTTGTTCCTATTTCTTGGTGTTTGCTCAATCTATATACTACAGCTCAATCACCTAGGTGACAGATGGGAATACTTACCACTATACTACATCGACTCCTTGTTCGTTGGTTTACTTATTTTATTTACACACTATTTATTTCATAGAGGATAAACTTGTCCATGCATTAAAAAGACCATAATTTCTAGGTTTTGGTAAAACCACACTGCATTCCAAGGGTGTTTTCTCAAAACTAGAAGATTTAGATACCAGGGCAACCTAATTTTCCTTTAAATAGGTTGAGTGGGTGTGAATCTAAGCATTAATTAAGTTATTTTTTGAGGATAATTTTTTAATAGAATCATGATATGAACTTTAATTGTTAGACTAAATATCCAAGTACCAGTAAATTGCAACTTGCAAGTAATTTCCTCTTCCTATCATGAAAACAATCCCTCCAAGACCCTTCACATGATTGGGGTTTTGTTTGGAACCAATTGAACAAAATCCAATGCCCAATATTTGTGATAACATTTGGTTGTAGAGTCATGTCTCTCACTAGGACAAGCTTCCTTGGTTGGCTTCCAAGAATATTTTGTACCAAACTCACTATTCACTAATGCTTCCAAGAAACCTGCACAAGTGGACACATTTGTTTATTGGTGAATCTGTCAAACACATGCTCCAGTAACAAATTAAAGAAAAAAGATTGAAACCCAGATTGGCCTTTAACCCAAAATTGCACTTTACAAATAGTATCTGTTACACATATGGAGGAATAATAAGTGGGTACACTGACTAAAAAGAGTGAGTTGGCCAACTGCTAGATTTAGGCAATGAACCACCACAGCAAAACTTGTCAACATTCACTTGCTCAACTTGATTCCCCACATTTTGCACATTAAGGTCAATCTAAATCACCTAACTTGGAGAATTGGGCATGACCTGAAATATATAGACTATATAAATCATGATTTGTCCATTGAGCACAAGCAAGAGAGGAAAAGGAAAATGTGCAAGATGACAATCCTGCTGCAGAGGCTGTCTTTTGCTGCTGCCATGATCTTCACAGCAATGACAGCAAAGGCGTCGCTCGTCACCTTTATCTTCGGCGACTCGCTGACAGAAGTTGGGAACAACAATTTCCTGCAGTACTCTCTTGCAAGGTCAAACTTTCCTTGGTATGGGGTTGACTATGTTGGAGGAAAGCCCACCGGAAGGTTCACCAATGGAAGAACCATTGGAGACATAATATGTAATTTTTGCCCCATCTTTGTGAACTCTTCTGCAACCCATATGATTAAAAGTTGTAATGTCATTTCTCAATTCTCATTTTGCACTTTGTAGCTGCAAGGCTTGGCATTGCTTCGCCCCCACCTTACCTGTCCTTGGCACAGAACGATGATGCACTCGCTAAGGGAGTGAATTATGCGTCTGGCGGGGCAGGAATTCTCAATGAAACTGGCCTCTATTTTGTAATCATCAATCCAAAACATTTTCTTCATCATCTGTTTGATTATGATATGTGTATTTTTAAATTTTCCTTTTCAAAAAAATGTTGTAGATCCAGAGACTGTCCTTTGATGATCAAATAAACTATTTTAACAACACCAAGCGGAGAATCCAAGCCAAGTTAGGAGAGGAAGCTACTACCAAGCTCTGCAACGAAGCTGTCTACTTCATTGGCATTGGTAACTCTTGGCATTTCCAAAACCACATCTGCAACAACAATATTAATAGAGTATTGTGTCATTGTTGTTATGTGTTTTTGTGCAGGCAGCAATGACTATGTGAACAATTTCTTGCAGCCATTTTTAGCAGATGGACAACAATACACACATGATGAGTTTGTGCAGCTCCTGTCCTCCACCTTAGACAAACAACTTACGGTAAAACAAATTCCTGCTACATATTCATATAATGATATCTATGTTTTAACCATACATTTGTTTGTGCATCTATCTCTCTATCATAGAGGCTATACAACCTTGGAGCAAGGAAAATGGTGTTCCACGGGCTCGGACCGCTGGGTTGCATTCCTTCTCAGAGGGTGAAATCAAAGAATGGACAATGCCTGCAGAGAGTCAACGAATGGGTGCTTGAATTCAACAATGGAGTAAAGAAACTGCTGAAATCACTGACCAAGCGCCTCAAACACTCTCAACTCATATTTGCAGACACATACCCTGCTGTCTTAGATTTAATAGACAATCCTAGTACTTATGGTACCAACTTGAAACTATAATTAGTGGAACCTCGAATTGTCATAACTAATTAGGGAAGCATTCCAGTGAGAATCACAAGAGGCGTGAGAACTATGAGAACTAATATGGGGGCGACATGTGGCAAGAGAGCCGGGTTTCACACTATAACCTAAGGGGGAAAGTGTTACCCTGTTGGGAGAGTGGTGTGACGAGGGATTGAAAAAAAAAGTCCACGCCTGCCAGCTTAGCGCGACGTGGCGCGCCTCCAGTGGTTCTCACGCTAGGAAGTGGTTCTCACCGGATTATCCTCTAACTTGTCATAACTATGTTTATTTGTTTGTTTGATTGAATATAGGTTTCAAGGTGGCAAATACATCATGCTGCAATGTGGACACGAGCGTGGGAGGGTTGTGCTTACCAAACTCGAAGCTATGCAGAAATCGAACGGAGTATGTATTCTGGGACGCGTTTCATCCATCGGATGCTGCAAATGTTGTGCTTGCTGATAAGCTATTTTCCACCTTATTTGCTGCTACTGCTGCTACTCCTTCCCCTGCACCAAACCCTTCCCACTAAAATATATTGCATTATAATGTTGAGTCACTTCACATCATATACAAATTAAATACTTTTTGTTGTTAAAGATGATTATTGACGACTAGTGTTGATGATGCTAGGAATATTTATAATCCATAAGAAACATATTTTCTTTTCAGCTCGACTCTTGTAGTTGTAGATACCTTTTTCAATTACATATGGTGTCACACGAATTGACACATTAGTAGTATTCAATATCTCAAGTGAAGTGAAAAAAATAAAGCAGCATGAAACATAATGACAAAAGTTATATAGATTTGTTTGTATAAAATTATGAAAAGTTGAGTCGAACAAAAGTTGAATCATATTATTGAAGTTTCGTCAAATTTGGGTCGATGTAACACAGAAAGAGAGTCAAATTTTTTTCTTTTTACATTACAAAAAGAATATTATAAATACAATATGAACTGACAAAATGTCGATTGATTGCTACGCATGGAGAGAGATTGAAAAATTATTAACAATTCAAAGCTTGGTACTAAATGTAGAATAAACAATACATAAGATACGTGATCGGTGTGAAGTAAATGAAAAATGAAATGCAACCATTGTTATAATAGAAGAAGTGACATAATAAATAATGAGGAAGCGGTCTCTTAAAATGAAGAAGAGAGAAAAGAGTATTAGATCATGGAGAGAGAGAGAGGTAACTAAATTTAGATAAGTTTGAGAATATAAAAAGAGGGTGGATGAATTGGTAGGATATATCCAAAAGAAAAGAAACAAAGAAAGGAAGAAAGAAAGAGAGATGGGTAGGACCACATTGATAATAGTTTGTGTGCTTGTTGTTATGGTCAGAATTGAGTTATGTTTCTAGAACTAGCAATATGCGTACGTTGCTTCATGCCGATCCAACGGCGGCGACAATAGATCCGGCCGCAGTGGCAGCAGCAGTTCCACCCGGTGGCATAATTGATTTAGTGGCTAATTGTGGTGCAAAGAAAAATTCAGACGTGACAACACAATTGTTGCAGTCATTCACCGATGCATGTGCATCCCCGGTGCCGGCAATAGTACTGGTACCGGTAGGAATATTCATGGTGGGTGTGATAAGCATGGCAGGACCATGCAAGACTTCTATTACTTTCCAACTTGACACTCTTAAGGCCAATCCTGATCCCGCCAAATTCCCTGACCGAAAATGGATCTGTTTCGACAGCATTGACTACTTAACTGTCATCGGCACCAGTATTTTTGATGGTTGTGGAGCACAGTCTTGGGCAAACAGCGATTGTAAAACGAAATCCAGTTGCCTTGGAATGCCCTATGTACGTCAATCTACCTACTTACTATTGCATATTCATTTCATTTAAATATATGTGATATCTTGCTGTTGTTGTTGCAGAATGTTCGTTTCGACAAACTCAACAATAGCCACATTACAGGAATCGTCTCGAAGGACAGCAAGAACTTCCACATCAATCTTCACCAATGTAACAATGTAACCCTTGAAAAAGTCAAGGCTGAAACACCAGCCGACAGTGTTAACACTAATGAAATTTATGTTAGCACATCAAGCGACATCAAAATTCTAAACTGTACCTTGCATGCCGGAGACGATCGTGTCTCTGTTGGTGACGAAACATCTAATTTGGAGATATCTAAAATGAATGCGGACTTGGTCACGACCTTAGCATTAGAAGTCTTGAAAAATACGATGACGAAAGACATGTAACTGGAATCAAGGTTAGGGTTTGCACACTCTCCAATAGCGATAACGGGTGCAGGATCAAGTCATGGCCTGGAAAGTTCTCTTGCTCATTAACTGATGTTCTCTTCGAATCTATTATCATGGAAAACGTTAAGAACCTCGTCCTCGAAGAATGCAAACAAGGAGTATATTTATATAGGGACATATTCAAGTGAGAACCAAAAGTTGCGTGAGAACTTGTGAAATTATATAGGGGTATATTTATAAAGGGGGGCGTGTATTTTTCTATACCCTAGAGGGGAAAGTGTTACCCGTCGATGGGAGGGGTGTTACGAGAGATTGAAAGTATAAAATAATTTTTTTTTAATTTTTTTTGGGTCTGTCATAATAATGTTATGAAAATACATGTCATAATAATGGAAATACGGTTATGGAAACACATGGTTTAATAATGGAAATACATGACAAAATAATGGAAACACGGTTCTCACAGGTTCGCACAAGACCTCCTGATTCGCACGAGATCATGACCCTATATATATACACATGCATGCATAATTACATATTATTTCATTTATTCCTCAACACACATTTATTTCTATATTTCTTAAATTTAAGTTTATATATTAACATGTTTACTCATGTAAATAAATCTCTCTATACTTTTATGTGTGTATTATATAAACTTCAAAATGAAAGAGTGCACATAAAATAGATTTATTTTAGTGCAACTTCTTATTGTGTGAGTGTTTGAAGGGATGTGTATTTTAGATAAAAATCGGTTCCAAACTAATATTCGAGTCGAACTAAAACCTAAACACGAGAATTGTGGGTAACGGGTTAGATTCTGTTATCAAATTAGGGAACGTTTAAATACAGTTAAGGTCTGGTTCTCATAGAGTAAAACTGTTGGTTAATCGGTTCACCAACATCTCTTTACCTACGTGATCAATCTCACTCCTAAAACATAAATCATAAATAAAAAATAAATTGAATCGTCTATCTCGTGCAGTCGCACTCTTTCATGCTCAATTTAGTCTAATTCAACTCATAAATCTGGTTCAGCTTTGTCTAATTCCGCTAATAAATGCTGCCTAATTCAAGGAAATCAAATCGGTTCCAACTACGTAGAATCTAAACAAAACCGGCAAATACCATAACCAAAATCGAACTGTTTGAACTGAGGAGTTCAGTTTCGGGTCAGAACCATGTCCATCTTTAAGTGTTTTAATTTCACATTTCTTTTCCTTCTAAATAGTTATATCTGCAACGTGTCCATTCATTTGCCCGACAAGAATTAGACGTTATTAATTTAACTGATATAATAATTATAATTACAATCAAGTACAAAACGAACAATATATATTAAATTAAAAAAACCTACAATTATTATAATTTATTTTATCAATTCCACAGTTTGAACTTATGGCCACAGTTATAAAATACTATACACTTGCCATTAATCTAACTTTCATTTTTATGCTCCATAAATTCAGGATTGACAAATCAACGTTCCGTGTGGATATTTACATGAAAACTTTCCAAATTCCCCAGCAAGGTAAATGCACATGTTCTCCGCTAAACCCTAATATGTATATATTTTGTGCAATTATCAACAAAATTTCTTAGTTCAATATGTAAAAGTTGTGGTAATGAGTTTTTCTTAATATTGCCTGGGATTTTTAAATTTTGATAACTAAATAATTTCATCACTCAATCCTTCACAATCCATAGCTCTCAAATATTTTTGTTACAAATTATCTTGTCAATAAAATAGAATTTGTTCGTTTTTAATTAAATATGACTTGCCCTTGCCATCACATCTGGCGACAGAAAATAATGAAATGAGCAATAATCTATATTGAACGTTTTACAAAAATTACAAATTATAATTCGGGTTACATCTCTTCCTCAAAACTAATACGATTGAACACAAATCTCTTAAGCAAGTAACTAAACTCACCATGTTCGTTAAGTTTTCTTATACATATAATAGATTGTTCTTACGATAAAACATAGATTTGGGATGAAAACACATTGGGTCATGATTTAAACCATTTTTTATTAATTCAAAATCATTCCCTTAATTTCCCAAATCCATACAAGGTCCCAGTTATTTACTTTAAAATAATTCTCATGAAAATAGAAACATCACCATCCATTTACAAAATCATTTTTAGAAAACAATATGAAGAAACTTGATTTTCAAACACATGATAAATCAATAGATACGAACGATTTGCTCTCAGACAAGGGCCAGTTTTGTCCACAGGAGACGAGTAGAAGCGAGCAAGAACTCCATATTTAATCCCAGAAATGGCTATGGCAATAACAAGCACTTGGATCTCGACACAGCTTTCTCCTCCTCTCTAAGAGGAAGCTTTTTTATTAGCTTACGCTCATAGAAAAGAGAATCATTAAGCAATATCAAGATCCAAGCGTCCCGTGCTACAGCAATTTCAAGGATAAACAGTAAGAGAGACTTGAACTCAACCCCCACCAATCTCTTCGGTGTGGTTAAAGCAAAATGAATCATCATCGAGCAAATACATAACATTATTTAGATTCTGTTTGTGAAACTTACGAGAAAAAGCAAGAAACCATGGTGAATTTGGATCCACTTGTCCATAAGCATCTAAATTGATTTAGCATCGATTCGAATTCGCTGTGATATTGAAGAACACAGTGAATCGTTATCGTTACAGTGAAAGATGCAGATCTAAAATTGCTGTGGCTAAGACGATGAAAATAGGATTTTATAGTGGTGGACTCGAACGGAAGGGGGGTTAGGGTTGTGAGTGAAGTGGGCACGATGTTGTGATAAATTACGATTGTACCTTATAGTTCCGTTGCTAAACCGCACGCCACTTGCTAATCGTGATTAAGAGGCCATAAACACTTGTTGAGGCATTTATAAACTGTTTAGGTCGGGTCCAGTTTTAGTTTCTCTTTGTTTTGGGTGGACCAGGCCCAAAGGACTTGCTACACGGCCCGATTATGGAAGGCTTTCCAGGATTATCCCAAAGGGTAATGTACTAGCAGTAAAGATCAGAGCAACTACATCAAGATGTTATCACACACAAAAGCAAAAAAAAAACTTGGATTTTTGGAAAATATAAAAAATGAAAATCTTAGTGGATTTTTTTTGCAATTTATGAAAACAAGACTAAGGCTAGCAAACAACTTTAGGGTCGCTAGACCCCTACACCTCTCTGGCAACAACGCCAAAAATTTGACGGGATATAATCACAACTAAGAGATTTTTCACACCTGATTTTTCACAACTAAAATCACAAGAAGTTAAGTTAGGAGAAAATTGGAGAGTACTTGGATTCTACGGAATTTAAAAGGATGCTGATTAATCACAATCATAGAAATTAAGAGTTTAAACTTGTCATAAGGTAATGTTAATCTCAATTCTACCAAAAGTCCATTCTACGAGGCAACTAGAGGTCTAACCACCTTATTAATACTGATGTGGCCAATGCTAGGTGAATTTAAAAGTGATTAATCATAAGAATCATGTGATGAAATATATCAGACATTTTTTTGGCGTTGTCACTTATAAAAATTTCTCGTACCCATCCTCCTCGACTAGGCAAGGTTGTAGATATGAACCTTAATTGCTCTACTATATCTAGGTCAATTGCTCTATAAGTTCTTCAAAATAGTCAAGTGCTAGCTCTCAGATGGCGGGGTACTCAAGTGACGGGTCATCAAACTTTACAAGATTAAACCGGTTAAATATTGATATCAAGTTAGACTATTACGAATTCAAATCAAATATGCGAAGAATTGACTTATTTACTTCTTTAAACTTGCTATTTAAAAGTTTCATTTCACTACATTAGTTATATATATATATATATATATATGTATAGGGGGACACTCCACTACAAATCTTCTATATGTTCGAACAGAACGAACACATAATGTCTGTTGCTTTTCGCGTGATTCAAACAGTGCGCGACACGTGGAAGTGTAATGTCGCGCACTGTGCACTTAAGTGAGGGCAATTCCGTATTTTTGCGCAGCGGAGCATACTGTTCAACTTTCTCATTGGGAGTGTAATGTCAATAGTGGAAGTGTAATGTTCAATATTGAGAGTGTAATGTCAACCATAGGAGTGTAATGCCATTGAGAGTGTAATGTCAACCGTAGGAGTGTAATGTCAACAGTGGAAGTGTAATGTTCAAT
>JAYMTP010005196.1:0-13738 GCA_036897365.1 Geranium brycei
ATGGAAACTACAATTCAGAAGGAGCTGCCACCATTTTCAGTTGACAAGAGATTCAGAAATTTGATACCAATCAAACTAGGTATCGAAACAAAATGAGAATACAAATATTTTGTATGGAATAATGGAACCTAATGACCCTCCAATGGAACGATGTAAATATTACACAAACCTTCAATCTATGGAGCTTCGATTTGTGAAGTTTCGATCCAGGGAGGCGGCGAAGCGAAAGCCATGGGCGGCGGAGCATAGCGAAGGGCATGGACTTCGATCTGTAGAGCTTCGATCCGGGGAAGCAGCGGAGTGGAGGCCATGGACTTCGATATGTGGAGGTTTGATTCGGGGAGGCGGCGGAGAAGAGGCCATTGGCAGAGGCCATGTGCAACAGAGCGGAGGCCATGGGCAGAGGCCATGTGCGACAGTGCGGAGGCCATGGACTTCGATCTACGAAGCTTCGATCTGGAGAGGCGACGGAACGGAGGTCATGGACTTCGATCTAAGGAGCTTCGATGTGGGGAGGTGGCGGAGCGGAGGCCATGAACGGCGGAGCGGCGTGGCGAGGAGAGATGCATGGCGGAGGAGCTGTGCGGCGGCGGGGATACGCAGCGCGGATGATTCTCTTTCTTCAAAGAAGACAATTGTGAATTTTAGTTTGGAGAATGAAATGAGAATTAAAACGATTTAGGGTTGTGATGGGTGAATGGAATGACGATGCTGCCCTTTTGATCTAGTATTGATTTAATTAATTCATAGAATTAATGGAGAATCTGAACAATTTATTATTTACATCCAACGAATGTAAGATATTCTTATATTTGTATCCAAGAAATCATTTGTCAAGGAGTGCATCCCTTCAAATTAACTATCCATGTACAATATTATCATATCACAAAAAATCAACTCTATTTGTTATGATTGATTTTTAAGTAGGATGCATTTTACAACTTCACTCGATCAAAAAATCAAAGTTTAAATACCCTCTGAAATGATTATATGATGTTGTCATATAACTTCAAAGAATATATTCAATTTTTAGAGGAGAAATATTTTCTCTTCAAATTTTATTAAGTTTATACATGTTTATTACTATCATAGATTCAGAATTAGTACTATGAATTTATAATTTTACCAATAAAAGGTTAAATTATAAAAAAGAGTAGAATTATTACTATATGTATCTAATTTAATTGATTCACTAATATTCACTAATATTGTTATGATTTAAAGTTGACTATTGAATGTGACACTCAATCAGTTGATAGTTTAAGGTTTCAAAGTAAAATTATCATCAATAAGACTCATAGTTTATAATGTTTAGGGATGCACTCCCCCATAAATTATGATTCAAATATAAACTTATAAACTATTGATTAAATTCTTATTTTACCCCCATTTTATTATATAATTAAATCTACAAAGAGCAAATTAGTCAATAGATTAGATGATTTCAATTAAAATATTAATTGAATTGAATTTATTAAAACACATTTTAATTTTTTGAAACATGTTTCATATTTTCAGCATTATTACAAGATGTTAAACCGGTTGTAATGATGAGAGATGTGTAATTAAAATCTCGAGTTCCATACTATAACTAATGGATGAATCATGTTGGGAGAAAGGTGTAATGAAGGTCATAGATCAAAATACCATTTTAGATATGAGACTCCAAAATAAAATCTCCACCCAAATGTATCAGTAGGTTTGCAGCTAAAAATTGTCTTGTGATCCACTTTAATTGTTAGCTTCACGGGCTTGTCAAAGCAAACAATTAATTAAAGTAATAAATAGGTAATTGAGGAGAATATTTGTTCTCTGTTCTCGTATGCACAAATTGATTCGAATCTGAATTAGTGAAGTGAATATGATGGCCCAACAAGGCCCACAAACAGAAGGGTCACACCATGTCACATCATCATGCACATACTGCACGTGACTTTTGCTATATAAACAATACTATAATATTAACAATTTCTCTAAAAGAAATACAATAATATTTACAAATTAATTAATAATCCTCTAACAAAATTTTAGTGGTAATTCAAACTTATCTTAATCAATTAAGCTCTTGTGCATCTTCATATGTTACGAGGAATATGCTAAAAGAAATATATTTTATTTTAAAGTTTTATTAACTTTGTTTGTATAGGGATGCATTACAGTGAGAACCAAAAGTTGTGTGAGAATTGTGAGAACCAATGTAAGGCCGCTACGTAGTAGAGGATAAATATTTTTATATAACGTAGAGGGAAAAGTGTTACCCATCGAGAAAATGGTGTAACGAGGGATTAAAAAATAAAAATAATATTCCGGTCTGTCATCAACACACACTGATAGGTGTTGCGCTCCCGTGAGTTCGCACGGTTCACAAGGATTGGTTTGGTTCGTACCAGATCACACCTCTGTCTATATATTCATCATTATAATTTATTCCAATTCAATATTATTATGTCTTATTGTGAAAATAAATTAACTATTACATAATTTTTCATACAATTTTAAAAAATATAATTTATTTTTAAGATTTATTAAGATTGTATGGATTCATGAATATCAGTGATTAAAACAAAATATTTGAACTCAATATCATCCCATGAAAAAGGTAGATTAGTATTATTTTTGAAACAAAGAAGGTAAATTATGGTTTTGAAGAAAGTAGGATGTAATTTACAATTTCCTTGATAAAAGGAAATGAAATTTTGAAAAAACGAGTAAGATAATTCCAATTGATTCAATCATATTGTTATAATTAAATTTTGATTATTAATTAAGATTTGATTGGCTAAATTTCATTGTAAAAGAATAAATAAATCCTATCAGGGCCCACTTCCATATATCCAATCTGCGTGAACGAGAGCAAGAGCGTGTGAAAACGATGCGTTTTGCCACTACAGCAGTGCACTATTAAAAGGAAAAAAAAGGTACTCGTCGTCGCTTCCGTACCTCTCTTCCCTCTTTACCGGTATGTTTCTGTTTCTGCTCTTCGCTTTCCTCTGATTTTCGCTTCAATTTTCTCCGATTCTGTGGCTTCTCCGATCACCATTCATGGCTTATTGATATTTTCTGCAACTGCACTTGCTTCGATTTTGCATTGCTGTTTTGATTTTGACGTTAACGAACAATCTTCAATCGATTTGTTTGTTTCTATGCTCGCGGATTGTTTTCGTTGAAGGTCTCGGCGATTTTGTCCAGGTCGTTGCCGTCCCTTGGTTGCATTTAGCATCATATGATTGTTCTTCGTCTCTAATTTCTATGCGTGCTTAGTTCTTTTTGTCATTACTTGATTAAGAGCTGGAATTAAATTTGTTTGGGAGTGTTAACAGTGAAATTAAGAAGAAGGTTGTGATGGCTGCTAATAAAGGTCAAAGAACGCCGCTGGCGTTCTTGCTGAAGCGTGAGTTGGCTAATGAGAAGATTGGGAATCCAGATATTACACATGGACAGGCTAACAAATCTAGGAAGGGTGAGGATTTTACTTATGTGAAATCAGATTGCCAGAGGTGTACTGGAGATGGAGTCAGTACTTACTCGGTTTTTGGGGTGAGTTATGCTAAATCTTTAACTTAGCTGAGTCTGTTTATGAAATTGTGTCCTGTGATATATTTTTTGTAAAATCCACCAGATGCATAATTTTAATGTAGATATTATTTTTTGTTTTTGTAATTAGAATGTAAGAGTTTGGAGATAGGTTGGCAGTATAAAGCGAATGATTATTTATGAATACCTAATTGTTCATTGATTTGCTGATTTTTACGGTGTTGGAGGTTTCTGATCGGTGAGATGTGTCTATTGTTTTGGGTTTGTTGGTCTTTCAGTTTGCCTTTTCTCTATAACTTCGAAAGGGGTTTAGAGATTGGCTTTAGATATTTTGCGTTTTGGTTGCTGAGAAAATGTGGGAAACTATAGAGTACAATGTGGATATAAGAGGCATGCAAACATAAGGGAAATAGGTAGAAAAGAGAAGCAAGGGCTATTGTTATGAGATTATGTCGACTAAGGAAATCGCAACATAATTCCTAATTCTGTGTTTTCAAAACATCTAACCAGTCCATGAACTATCTTCCACCTTCAGTTATTTACTTAAAAAATTTCAAAAAACACGGAAAACAGTTTCATGTATATGCATATGTTACTGAATATGTTACAGAAGTACACGTACAACTGAACTATTTAGCAAAACCATATATACATTCTCAAAGTATTGGCTTGATAAATTAAAATTAGTATGGAAGCAAATTAAAGGTAAGATGATTTCATGGGCTATAGCTAATTATGGAAAAAAACATCTGCATTAATCCATGGTTGGACTCATATGCAAGGACACTCCACCATCTTCTTCACAAGATAGATTTGGTTGCAGCCCGAGCAGAGAACTTGGTGTGCACACGGCAGAAAACATTCCCATAACGATTTCTAGTGAGATTTGATTTAGTTTAGCAAGCACTTGATAGTTGAGATATAGTGGTGAAAAGAAAATATCTGAATAGGTTATCAACCATGCAGAGGTTACATTGGTTTTGTTTATTATGAATGCACACGCAGTACTTGATGAGGGTAAATTTGTAACCTACCTCATTCGTTGCTTATGCTTCTTATTTCTCTAATAATTTGGAAGAGTGCATAGGGAAAGTCACATCGCATACCTTGTCTATGGAATACTTGATTGCTCACATTAGTTGTAGAGCTTATCCTCATGAAGTTGAATATAACCAAGCTTTGTTTTGCAGGTATTTGATGGGCACAACGGGCCTGGTGCTGCTATATACACAAAGGAGAATCTTCTCAAGAATGTTTTAAGTGCTGTTCCTTCAAATCTAAATGGAGATGAATGGGCAGCAGCCCTTCCAAGGGCTTTGGTTTCAGGGTTTGTGAAAACAGATAAAGATTTTGAGCAGGAAGGTAATATCAGTTTCTATATAAATGATGTTGTCGTGGAAAGTTCTTTTGCTGCAGGCTCTTTACAAACAATTAGCATTTATGTTATACTGGATTTGACCAAAATATTTGAGTTTGGATAGTAATTGTTTATTTGATAGGTGGTCAAACTCTGTTTTTAAATGAATAAACATCCATGCTTCTTGTAACATCTATTTATTGGCTACTTTTGTGAGATGGCACTGCCTGAACTCTATGCTGATTCATCGAAGAGATGCAGCTTCAGTTATCCTGACAATAATTTAAAATTTGTTGCCTTATAAAGATAAGATGATCACCTTAGGTGATTTGAACATTTGCATTGTAAGAAGAGGGCTAGTGATCCTGTGAGGAAAGATGAGTAGAAGGGATTAAAATGATTTGGGCTAGTGCAAGTTAAAGTGGGATGGAGTGGTAAGGAAAGGCATGATGGTGGATGAACTTAAGGTGGAGATAGCTTTGGATGGGATAGAGATGAGGAGGATACAAACAAAATATTCCTCTGAGTTTTGCTGAAGGATTCATATAGCCAACCCAACTTAATTTGGGAGATGTGGTTGTTGCTGTTGTAGTAGTAGTGGTGGTTTTGAAGCCATTGCTGCTTGCTTTAGACTAAAATTAGAATTCACATGTGCCATCCTGGTCTCAGTATAGGCCATTATCAGCGGTGCCCATGTATATCTAGCAGAACAACTTCCTTTACATTTCAGGTTAATTAAACGTCTCTCACGTACTCTTATATTTCTACTTGTTCAGCACAAACATCAGGCTCAACTGTCACCTTCATGATTATAGAAGGATGGGTCTTGACTGTTGCCTCTGTGGGTGATTCTCGCTGCGTACTTGAAGCTGCTGATGGCAGTCTTATTTATCTGTCAGCAGATCATAGACTTGAATGCAATGAAGAAGAGTAAGTAATAGACATAATGTGTTCACTAGGTCTCCAAAGATAAACAATTTATATTAAAGGCAATGGTTCTTTTGTATCTTACTAGGCAGGAGCGCATTACTTCAAGTGGAGGAGTGGTGAGGCGCGTTTATACTGGTTGTGATGCAGAGGTATCGTTTATTCTTGTAACAAATGTTATGTCGTTTTCATGTTATTGAGTTTCTTTATGCTTTTATATTTGTTACCTATCTCCTTCTCAGAGCTTAAGTTTTTTATCTCACTGTTATTTTAAACATATAAACTGGAACTAATTACCAATTTGGAAAATTGTATGTGAAAAACTGTTCGCTTATTTAGGATAAAAGCATGAGCAATCTTCTACAAGGATTAGAATATCTTGGTTACAATTTGATTTGTCAGTTTTGTCTTATTGTTTGTATTTCTAAAAATATGATATAAATGGTGCTGAGATGAAAGTATTCAAACTGTTTCCATTTAGTCATTGTGTATGATGACAGATTGATGTCTTCCAATGGTATTTCTTCTTCTTCGAGAGAGTTTTCTGTGCCATACCTACACCAAGTGTTTTATAGTTATTAATTTTTGTGAACAAATGCAGGCTCTCTGATTCATATGAATATTCTTGTGTAGATTGGTCCTTTGAGGTGTTGGCCTGGTGGCTTGTGTCTTTCACGGTCCATAGGAGATTTGGATGTTGGCGAATTCATTGTTCCTGTTCCTTATGTAAAGCAAGTGAAGGTATGTTAGTCACATTATCACTTTTACACTGGCAGTCTGAAGAAATCATTTACATCAAATTATATTCAACACCATGGTTACCCTTACAGTAATTTCTGTAGAGCTGATGCTTTTTAGGCCATAGGAATTGTGATGGTGTCCCTTGATTCACATACCGGAAAACGAAATAACTAGAAACATCAGCTGAATAGCGAGAAGCTTACAAAGAGGAAGCCATGAATTTTTGTTAATACTATATTTTCAAAACATCCATGTTATTGACATGCAAATTTTAAGGAAAGGTCTGATAGTAGTTCAGAAAACGGAAATCAATTGCTAACTTGGCTTGCTATTGTAGTTCATTCTTTCAACTGAATATGCTGCTATACTAGACCAAAACCTCTTTAAAGTTTATGGGGATTGTCTTCCTGCAAAGTGAGATGATTTCTGCCAATCCTTGTGAGAGAAATCAACTTTGAGTCTCCATTTAAAATTGGGAAGTTTAGCCACTTTGATTTTTCAGAAATCCTTTTACAATCATCTGTTTGTTAGCAACATTAAGTTCTGTCACACTATGTGCTGTTCGAAGAACCTATCTTAGTATTCGTATTTCTGCAGCTGTCTACAGGTGGTGGTAGGGTTATCATGGCAAGTGATGGTGTTTGGGATGCGTTGAGCGCTGAAGCAGCTTTCAACTGTTGCAGGGGCTTGGCACCAGATGCTGCTGCTGCACAAATAGTTAAAGTATGGATCTCAAATAGTTAAAGTATGATTTACAGTCTTAGGTTGATGATAAACATTCCTGGTCCTCTTGTTACTTATTGATTTTTTCCTTCTCTCTTGCAGGAGGCTGTACAGGACAAGGGGCTTAGAGATGACACAACTTGTATTGTGATTGATATCTTACCACAAGAGAAACCAATTTTGCCACCTTCAAAGAACAAATGCAAAGGAGTGTGTCAATCCGTGTTTAGAAAAAAGAGCTGCGATTCAACCATTCATGTAGATGTCGAGTATATCGAACCATATGAGGTCGAACAAATGTTTGAAGCAGGATCTGCTATGCTTTCAGAAAGGTTTGTCGGTGAATAATATTCATATATACTGTAATGTCACCATTGGTTTTATATCCATTGATGGTGGTTTGCAATTGCAGGTTAGATACAAGATACCCAATCTCCAACATGTTTAAGCTGTTCACATGTGCGGTCTGTCAAGTCGATATGAAACCAAAGGAGGGCGTTTCAATACATGCTGGATCAATTGATTCACGGAATTTGCATCCTTTTGATGGGCCTTTCCTTTGCTTAAGTTGCCAAGAGAAGAAAGAAGCCATGGAAGGTAAAAGACCGTCAAGAGGTGCTAATTATGCAGTCCACTAAAAGGTACCAATGCAGTCGCTAAAGCTGTCTCTCTGGCTATATGATGTAATGTTTGTAACCAAATCTAATCGCTTTTGTTATTGCTCTCTTCCTTATCATCAGATCGGACTACATGTAGCAGTACAAGTGAATAGCTAGCTTAACACTCAAACACAGGCCTCGGTTTGACAAGCACTAACAGTTGTTTACGGAGGAGCAATGACGCTGATTTGAGGTCTGTATTGGATTCAAATTCAGGTCAGTGGATCAACTCATAGAGGTGCTTTCTTTTTGTAACTTTTGTTCTTAAACTTTGAAAAAGATATTCATGGAAATGTTATTTTGATGTGTGCATTACAATTACAAAGTGGAGTTAGTTTGATAATTTTTCTTTGATGGACCTCTCCTATTGTTTACTGGGTCTTCCAGTTGATCACATTCTCTTTTCTTTTCCCTACTTATCATCATACACTAAACCTTGTACATTGATGATACTTTTACTATTGCTACAATTGTCAATCGAACAAAGTAAGAATGTTTCTCCAGCAGGGTCGACATTTGGGTTTACCCGTTTTTGAGTAATTAATAATCTGAACAGGAAATAAATAGAAATACACAAATAGGAAATAGTGTAATAAAGAAATATTTCTATTTGATGTAGGACACCTAATTCACACAGCAATTTATTTTGGTGAGTACACAGATCATAAGAGGAAACCCTAATTAATTCAGAAGTTAGTTTTTATGTGCATATAGATACAATTACACATAGAGAGAGTTTTTATGTGCATATATGTACGATTATACATAGAGAGAGAGATCAAATCAGCGTCTTGTGTTTAAATATTGTGTGAGAGAGTGTGATTCTGTGAAACATATAAACAAAGAAATCGGTTTACGATGATGAAGAATGGCAGATTGAGTGATGTTTCGGCGCTAGGTGATGTGGGCTTATTGGTGGTGGAAATATTGTGTCGACTTGGTTGTCCCGAGCATGCAATTCAGTGCAAGCTCGTCTGTAAACTTTGGTGCTCTCTCGTCAACGTCAACCCTAATAATAATTCATACTTCTTGCGACGTTGGCGCCAGGTCAATTACAAAAAAGCAATGGAATTGCCTATGATTCTTCTTACACAATATCAACATTGTGAAAATGACAGAATACACGTCAAAGAGCCGCGACGTGTGATGGATGATGGTAACTACAAGGGGGGGCTCACCTTCAACCTCAATTTTCTTCCCTGCGGTGGTCCAATTCCTATTTGGAGCACTTATAAGGATTTACTCTTATGTTGTCCATGCCAGCTGAAACATGATAGTTGTTATTACATATGCAATCCTTTCACAAAACAATGGACCGCTCTTGCGCCTCCTCCGATATCCACCAATTTTGAATTCAGATCTCGAGTTGCGCTTATCGTGTATGATGATGGTGAGAACGATAATGACTTCAATTTCAGGGTAGTAGTGTGTATCGGTATGAAGGACAAGATTGTTCGAATATGCGACAATGGCGGTCCATGGAGAGAGATGGAATATAATGACGGTATGATTCTCTACTTCGCTAGGAGCAGGAATGAAGTTTTCTACAACGGAATGCTAGTTTCTTTGGTTGACAAATATGAAGGTGTGCGTGGATTGACAACGAGTTTATGTGGATTAAAATTCGATGTGAATGCGAACTGTACTCGTGTCCCTCTCCCCCTTCCATTGGACGAACCTATATACGATTTGGGCACATTACGAGTTTTCCAAGGACGTCTTCGATTAGCGAACGTGGATTACCCGAGGAGGAGGAGGCTGATGGTGTGGCAGTTGGATAGCTCGAGACATGAATGGGACAAAGTGCAAGAGTTAGATTTGAACCAAGTGGATCATCCGGCATTGGGAAAGTTGCAGGAGATGTTCACGGTGAGGGTTCTTGCGTTGCATCCGCTCGATGAAAATGTGTTGTATGTGTTGTATCATATTCCTCATCTCTACAATATCAAGCGTGCCTCTTACATCTTTTTGTGCAATCTAAAGGAGACGAGGCTTGAGCTGATCCGTGAGATTGGAGAATTAGAGCACCCCAGATTGTTTTCTCTCGAGCTGCCTTGTTGGCCTACGCCGGTTCCTCTCCTTAACCCAAACGCAACTATTTTATCTTTCAAAACCTGACTTTGATATATATTTTATTGGAAGTTTAAAAATATGCGGTTAACCTTGATTATATATATATATATATATTTATAAAAGTATCTTTTAGCAATATTCTGCCCATTCATTAATTGTTATGTCACGTTTATAGCACTATATATCTATATTGTGTATATTGCTGAGATTAATAAAATGATATTTACAGTTGTCATGTATGTATATTTATTGTTAAAAGAAAGTGTAATTTGGACATGGACTTTATGTAAATCAATCAAACTAACTATGACCACGCTTAAGTTTCCAGAATAGGGCAGAGCCCATCACTCCTATGACCACACTTAAGTTTACAGAATCAGATATGGGATGAAAGTGAATGGTTCAGAGAGAGTTTTATGAGCAGAGCTTGAGCTTGATGAAGGAGAGCGGCATAACAAGGTAGAGGAAGGGGGAGGGTGAGAAAGGGATGAAAGAGGAAGAGAAAAAAGGAGAAAGATGGTCGCCGGAGCACAAAAAGCGTCGCCAAGGACTTGAAAAGATTGGCCAAAAGCTGATTTTTTTGAAAGAGATTGATAGGACGAAAAGAGGCTAAGAATTGAACATTTGGTCACCAAAGGAGCAAGGCCGGAGAGGTCGTTCCTCCGGTGACCTAGCGGTAGAGAAAAGACAGTCTTTTTTTAGTCTGGTGTGTTGCTGTGAAGTCCACAGTACCTGCCCGCATCGATGTTGGTGATCAGTATCATTTGGGCCGCTATATGCCCAATGATCTATAATTTTCTCGCGGGTTTTACCTGCTTGGTTGGCGGACGAGGCTGGTGTCCGTCCGCAAACCGTGTATCCATTTTAGGCTTTCAATTTAGGTTTAGCCCGACCATACAGTCCACACAAAGTTTATTTAAAAGCTATTAAATTAAAAACCAAACAATTGTAATCCCACATCAACAAAATAACCAAAGCATTTTTTTTTATTAAAAGAAAAACAATAAATTTAAAAATCCACATGTATATAGAGGTGAAATCAAATACAAATCGGGGTATAAATACAAACCGTCCAAAACGGTAGAATGTAAGTGTGAAATGGTATAATGTTATAAACTCGGTAGAAATTTGAAAAAAACTGCGGTAGGACTTCGCTGCCACGCGTCGTGCGCTGAGATATTACGTGCGCAGATCCTTAGCGATCCAACGCCTGGTATATGTTTGGATGATTCGGACGTTCTACCGACTTGTATTGGAGTGCATTCCTACATATTATATGTATACAACAACTTTAAACTATTAAGTTAGTAATTTTGCAGCAAAAAATAATAAGTTACTTAAAATATTGAATTGTAAAAAAGATATTAATGAACTTATAAAATATTGAATTGTAATCATTAAAATTCTTTTTATAACTTTAGTTCATTGTAAACATATTGAATTCACATATTGAACTTTTATAACATTAAAATTCTATAAAATATTGAATCGTAAACATCAAACTGTGTATCCATTTTAGGCTTTCAAATTGGATTTCGGCCCAACCATATAGTCCACACAAAGTTGATTTAATTAAAACCTATTGAATTTGGATTTCGGCCCAACCATATAGTCCACACAAAGTTAATTTAATTAAAACCTATTGAATTAAGGGTCGCACTCCACTACAAACGTGACATTAGCGCACAAACGTCAGAACCGATCTTTTACCGTCCGTTTTTTAAATAGACGACTAGGATTTCATTGTGTCATCAGTGGCAAGTCAAAGTAAATTAATTGGTTTGACGTGGGTAGGGTTGACAGTTCATCATGCGTGAGGGGCAATATAGTATTTTGGTGAATCCTGATTGATTTTGAGCTGATAATGACATCAAAATTTACGCAAATTTTAAAATTTTGAATTAAATTACGCATGTAATCTTCTAGAAGGTTGCAGCTAGAAAGAAAGTAGATCGACTTTCTTTCTTATTTTCAGGAATCAATTACTCGCATAATCAACTACAATCCTACAGCTTGAAGGAAACTCGATCATCCACAATTATGTGCACAGAACCCTAATCGAGGTACGACCTGTCCATAATTTTTTGGTTGACAGTTTTTGTGATGACATTTTTTCTTGTAACATTTTTGTTCCCTATGACAATTTATCACATGATGACAGTTTATGTTACGGACGATACAAATTTGAATGTACACATTCTTTTGTGATGATACTTTTCTGGTTGGATGACACTTGACTGTCTCATGATATATTCATTACTTCCATAGCTGAAGACACATTTTTATGATGACATTTTAGTTTGCTTAATTGTTGAAATGTGGTGCTTTACGAGGAAAACTAACATAACAACTTCAAAACAAACTCAAATTTAAAATTCATTTAACAAGCAACAGGGAAATGATATAAAAATAGTAATCAGAATTGAATATCTAATTGTCGTGATCACCTAAGTACCCACGTTCTCCGATTTTCTCTTCTTTCACTATACCACCATCACCGTCGTCCTCGTCGCTTCCGTCGTCATCGGATGGTGCTGGGACATGACCACGAAATGGTTGTTTGTTCAGTAAAGAGGTTTGTCATAAACAAATATACCAAATCTCGTAATGTATCATGACTACATTTTTGTGTCATTAGAACATATCTGGTGTTACTGCAGTTCATTCCAAAGTGTCATCTCAACAGAAAGATAGAACACAACATGTATCATTTCATAAATTTGTTTATCAGCAGCAGATAGAACACATATTTTGCCGATCGGACATGTTGGTACGTAGCTACCATTTGTGTCAACTGGCCATCTATTGGCTTCACCTGTTTGATATTCCATTGTTGACATTTTCAGTTATACAAACAAAATTATTAATCTATGCAATTAACAGTATTCAAGTAGCCATTCGTTACCTGATTCATGGTTTGAATATGTCAGCCCCAGATCTGAATCATTGCGACCTGAAACAGGACAATGATGACATTAAAAACCCGACCATTTGGATACTGCGTTCTACATAATACATAAGTTGAATACATCAACTCACCTTCTATCGTTGATGAATCTCCCATCGACGCCATTGTTCTCTTTGCTGTCTTTGTTTTGACTTCTATGTGATTTACAAACGTTTCAATCTATTTGATTTATAGGAGTCTTCGGCGAATCAATGCTCCTTGATTGTAGGAGACGATTAGCACGATCAGATCCTAATGACCACATTGCCCTTGTTGACTCGATTCTTATAATAATTATTTAGATTATAGCACTTTAATCTCAGCCGTTAGGATGTTTCATCTGACAGCTAAAAATTGTTCTAATGTTTGTACTATATATGGTATTTGTAGTGGAGTTCATCCCTTGAATTAAAAACCTAACAATTGTAACCCTGCATCAACAAAATAACCGAGGAAGACTAAATATTTAGTGTGGTATGCACCCTACGACTCGTGAAAGCGCTAGGGTTTTGCCAAATTTCGGCGACGTCTCGCGGCGACTTGCCTGCGAGGAAGGAGGTTACGGCGGCAGTTCCTGGGTCGTGCAACGGTAGGTGGCGGCGACATCTGCTGGAGTGAAGGAGGTTTCTGAGGTTGGGTGAGTCGGGTTAGGGTTGGATTTGATTTTGGGGTTGGTTAGCTTGTGATGGTCAAATTGTGAGGTTATTATTTTGATATTATTTGTGAGGGGAGATGGGTCCGGGAGAGGGTTACGGTGGAAGGGCAGAGAAGCTTCGG
>JAYMTP010005197.1:0-13736 GCA_036897365.1 Geranium brycei
ATGGTGGCCTTTGGAGAGTCCCTACTCCACGCCTCTATCTCAGTCTTTTGATTACTCTGTTGTGTGTCGTGCTTCGGCCCCGTCCGCCTTTGTCTCCTAACGCTTGGAGTCTTCCATCGACGACAATTTTCTTGCCTCTACGATACTCTCTCGGTTTGTTGATTTTGTTTTGAAATGTTTGAGCGATTTTTGTTGCTAGTTATGTCTCGCCTGTTGCGATTGTATCCCTTGTAAAACAGAGAAAGTTAGTATGCTGGATTGGTTCGATGTTCTTAGTATTTTGAGTTCACGATGTGTTTGAATTATGTCGGCTAGGGATTCTCGTCGATGCTCGTTTTGTTTCGTGGTTTTGGGTTTCAAACGTGTAGAAGTTGTTGGGGTTAAATGGTCATCCAAGGGGTGTGACCCAGTGATCCAAGACTCGCACGTATCAAGCCCCGCAACACCTTGGTGAGAAACCCTAGGAGAAGCGCTCTTTTTGGTTATGATCTGGGATATGACCAAGTTGAGAGGGGTCCCCTACCCAGTGGCTTGTTTATTGGCGGTTCACGTTTGGTCGCCGTAGTCATCGCGGCGGTTCGAGTGGGGAGTGTTTCTATCTATGTATTGTTATTGTTTTGTTTTGTAATATAGGTCGGGATACATAATGACTTTGATTTGCGTCATCACTACTTGTTGGGCTTTGGCTTGGAAGAGAGTGTGATCAGTGCCGGCCCTTCCTTGTAGCCAAAAAAAGAGTGGCTTAAGGCCCCTACTAATTTTAGCCCCCCAATTTAATATTTTAAGTAATTTAATTCAGGATAGTGTTAAGAAATCCAAATACAATCAAATTTGCTTTCTTTTTTTCTTAATTTTTATTGATTGGAAATACAACTTTAATATTATTAATTAAGTAAATAATTTTACATAAAAATAAAGAATATAATTTCAATAAAGAATATAATGATTAATAATATGATTTTGAAAATTATAAATCTGAAACATTTAATATTAAACATTGATCTATTATTTATATAAACAATCATAGTAATTATCTAAAAATATAACAATTTATTTATTCAATACTTTTTTTGAGAGAATTTATTTAATACATTTAAATGAGATTACGGTTAAAGATTGTTATGTAGTGTTTAGAAGATGAACTTTTAAAACTAATATATTGATTCCTTCTACCAATAACAATTTGGAAAATCTACTAATTGTATTTATTAAGATTCTAAGTATTTCTTACCAATTAGACAAACTTGTATTGATATTATGTTTTATATAGTTATAACAGTAATGTTTTTAAAAGTCTTAATTTAAATTATCGCTTTAGGCCCCGGCAGGCATAGGGCCGGCCCTAAGTATGGTTATATTCATATTACTTTTTCGGTTATACTTATTACAACTAATCTCTAATAAAATTATTCTGCTTTCGTTATAAAAAAAATGTTGTTTTCAATTTAAAAATATGGCCTGGTTTAATTCCAGAGTAAAACACTCAATCCCAATGTTCAATAAATTTAGTCAAATATAATATTAGATATATTAGAGGATGTAACACAATGAATTGAAGTGTTTGTATTGTGCCTATTTTATTCTAATGAATGAAAGCCAACAAATATATATTTATTACTTTCTTAAATCATGACATTAGTCACCTTAATTGACCCTACCTAAATTAGTCACCTAATTTGGTACATAATTTATTTGTTTATTCTTTAATAATACATATGGGCAAATATTTTATTGCCACATTGTCATTAGGCCGCCAGACTTTAGATCCTCCAGCACCTGCAAATTCTCCCCAATACATAATCAACTACATATTGTATCTGTTCAAAGTTTACATATTATTATATACCAATTTAAAGAGTGAGAAAATTGAGCAATTAGAAAGATATGAATTTGAGTAAAGAATCAATGAACAAATTTAATACCACAATCCCAAGTGGGTGTGAAGAATAATTAGTAGTCCTTCCCGAACTGTGTGCATTAATTCACTAAACTTTATAGGATAATATGATTCAAATAATGTTAAACAGATTGATCACGAGTTCAAACAGTTGACGGATCAAAAGATGAAAATCGAGAGATCTTGACCAACTTGTCCTCGCGAACATTACAAGAGCGCTTACACGAAAAGCTAAAAAACCTCTTAAACCGAACGCGACGACCACCATCTTTTCTACTAATTGGTTGCTTGGTGCATTCCATGTAGGCCGCCAGAAAAGGGTCCTCCATTTCCCTCCTAAATAGCTCAACCCTCTTCTTTGAACAGCTCCTTGGTATCGGGCACGGTGGAGGCGGTAGTTTTGGCACCAGCAACTGCTCTTTCTCGTCGTGCGGAGCTGGGGGCGGAGTCATGGTGATCTTGGACACTCCGGGCTGGTTCTCCCAGGAGAAGGGCACGTTAGAGTAGCGACGGACATGACATGTACCACCATCAACAAGACTAGTCATGATGTTAGTAAATAGAAGGAGAATAAATCAGGGGAGGTAGAGTAGAGGTATTGGATATATAGAGAGGTGGTCACTGCACTGGTCATGTAATTGGTGAGTTTCAACTGCAAAAGAGAGGAGCAAATAAAACGTGAACCACAAGAGTGGGCGTTTTGAAACGGAAGGGATTGAGAAGACTAAGTCTCATTCTTAATTAGTAATGCCAACTTTTATTCGTTCTCATTCATTAAGGACTAAGGGAATTGTTTATGACTATGTGACAAAATCTATACGGTTCAGCTTGTTGGCGTGTACATTAATACTCCTAACTTTGTATAATATTATTACTATTATGTGGGGAATTTTGAGCAAATACATTTTCTTATACACCACCTCTGTTTATTTGTTTGGCCTTATTCAAAATTATAATATTAGAGTCTCTTGCCCCAATAATAGACCAAACCCCAACCCTCTCAGGGTGTCTGTCTGTACAACCATGAATGTGGCAGTATATTTTGGAATATCAATCTTTCACTCATATTGTGTTTGTAATTTGTGTTTTGCCTCTCATTCTAATACAATATATTTTTGTTGGACAAAAAAATTACAAACAATAAACTATTTAGATAGACCATTCCAGCAAATAATGGTTTAGTTATGTTTTACCGTCACATATTATTTGATGTAGCTATAACGTTGTGATCAAAACACACGGATAGTCATTCGTTTGAATCGTTCATATAAGTTATTCATACTTGTGAGCAATTATAAAATAGATTCCTCCAAAAACAGACTTAATTTTATGGGTGGTGTTTCAAACTTTTTTTTCCTAATCTGACGTTCATATGTGTTCCTTCAGATCTTGTATAGTCTCAGGAAACATGTCTGGTGCGTTTGTAGAACTCTGTTCCACGGTAACGTAGATTTTGTTGCTTGCAACTCCTATCTTCCCCTGTGTAATGTGTGTTTCAATGTTGTGTGCTAATTAGAGACTTATTGAGCCATTCCTTTTTTATTCAAAATGACAACACACTGTAACGCTCAGTTAACTAAGTCAAGGTCCAATAATAAAGTAAATTAAATTTAAACTACATACATACATATTTATTTATTCATATATTAATTATACATCAGTGAAGTACTTCATGAAGAAAATTGGATGGACTAAGCAAGGAAAACAGAGTGAGTTTTGGGGGAAAACACCAACAAGAACCAACCACACTTTGGGTCTGTTAATCTTATTTATAGCATAAAATACAACCGGACTAAAAATAGAGAAAACCCCAACAACTACACTAGCATAATGGATGCGAAATAAAAGGAAAACGATCTTATTCTACTGCAGGACCATTTCTTCAGGCGAAACTTGCGCTCCAAGTAACTGCGCCTCTTGACTTGGCACGTGCTCATCTCATGCTCACTTGAGATTAATTCCAACACACCCCCTTAATCTCGAGTGTGTATCTCCTTGATCTTCAGCTTGTCTCTCATTTCTAGAAAAACATTTCTTCCAAGCGCCTTTGTAAACATATCTGCCATTTGCAGATCAGTCCTGACATGCTCGATTCGAACTCTCTCTGTTCCATAGGAGTCATGTTGGCATTACAATTTTCTAAGTTTGCAAGCTTTAGAATCTTCTCTGCATAACTCCTCTGGCCCAGTACAATTCCATCAGCACTTTGCTTAACTTCAATGCCCAGATAATAGCACAGCTTGCCCAGATCGCTCATTTGGAATGCTTTGCTCATTTCAGATTTAAAATTGGCTATTTCTGACTTTCTTGAACCTGTGATGACTAAATCATCCACATAAACACCCACAATTAGAATGGAAGCTTCAGTTTTACGAATATACATAGCATGCTCTAGTGTAGATTTTCTGAAATTCAAACCACAGAGGCAAGAATTTAATTTTTCATTCCAAGCCCGAGGGGCTTGCTTCAACCCATATAATGCTTTCTTCAACTTCAACACCAGACCAGGATGAGTACTGTCTTCAAAACCAGGAGGTTGAACAACATACACTTGTTCAGACAATTCACCATTCAAGAAAGCAGATTTAACATCCAAATGATGTACCTCCCAACAATGATGAGCTGCTAATGCGAGGAGAAGTCTTACAGTTTCAATGCGAGCCACAGGTGCAAATACCTCATCATAATCAATGTTCTCTCTCTGAGTATAACCCTTGGCTACTAAACGAGCTTTGTGCCTCGACACTCTTCCTTGTGCATCCTTCTTCACTTTAAACACCCACTTCAAGCCAATTGCTTTCATGGATGGAGGAAGTTTAGCTAACTCCCAGGTGTCATTATGCTTTATACACTCTATCTCTTCCTCCATTGCTCTTCTCCACTTCGTGTCTGTCAGAGCAGTGTGAAAATTGTCTGGCTCCTCGGATGACAGAAAACAGAGCAGTGTGAAATTTTACCTATCCTCTGTTTCTATCTCAATTGTTTCTTCATAGATTTCAGCCAGCGATCTCTCACGAATTGGGCCTTCAGGAGTGTCTGGGCTGGTTGGGCTTGTTGTAACACCTTCTTGGTTCACATCATCATTTGAGCTTGGCGAGACACTAGATTCAACATTCTCAGGCGTGACCGGTTCGGGTATGACTGGTTCAGCACCTCTCACGAGCTCTTCTTCCCATTCCACGCTAAAAATGTTTCTGTCACTTGTTTTGCTTTCTTCTGGCTCGCCCGACCAGTCCCAACTTGCCTCCTCATCAAAAATGGCATCTCTACTAATCATCACTTTGTTAGTGATAGGATTGTAGAACCTGTACCCCTTCGTTCTTGCTTCATACCCTAGAAACACTACCCGAACACAACACGAAGTTGACTTACAGTGGGTACTCGCCTATACCACATTTCATATGGAATTTTTCCTTGTAGGCTTCTTGTGTATGCTCTGTTGAGTAAATAAACTGAAGTCATCACAGCCTCGCCCCAAAACCTTCCTGGAACATTTCTGTTTTTGAGAAGACATCTAGCCATCCCCACGATCGTCTCTCCACCACACCATTTTGTTGTGGTGACCTCGGAGCTGTAAGATGTCGATTTAGCCCTTCATCGTCACAGAAAACCTGAAAGTTTCCAGATAGAAACTCTCCCCCTCTATCAGTTCTCAATACTTTCAGCCTCTGATCAGATTCCACTTCAAACTTGTTTTTTAAAGCCATGAATGCCTTCAGTGTTGTGTCTTTTGTTTTCAACAAAGCAGCCCACATGAAACGCGAGTAATCATCGACTATGAGCAAGAAGTACATGTTACCAGCTAGTGTATTTGGAGAAATTGGACCGCACAGGTCTGCGTAGGCTAGCTCCAGAGGTTTCTCTGCCCTATACATTGACTTTTTTGGAAATGCTTTTCTTCGTTGCTTGCCCATCAAGCAAGCTTCACACAGCTGGTCTGGATGTGAGAGCTCTGGTAACCCTCGTGTCATACCACCGCAGGCCATCTTTCTTAGAGTAAAGAAGTTTAGATGACCAAATCTAGCATGCCACAGCCAATTCTTGTCTTCTGCTTTTGTAAGCAGACACATTGGTTTGGTGCTCTCAACTCGCAGGATGTAAAGGCGATTCTTAGAGCGCTTCACTCTCATCAGAAGCCTCCTATCTGGATCATAAACCTTCATCCATCCTTCCTCAAGCTCAACTTTACAACATACCTCATCTAATTGACTGAGACTGATTATGTTGGACTTCAAGCAGGGTATGTAATACACATTTGTCAATGCTCTGTGCTCATAATTTTTTCCTTGAAGAAGAATTGTACCTCTTCCATGTATCTCAACCAGAGATCCATCACCAAACTTCACTGTGCCCTTCACCCCCTGATCTATGTCTGAGAAAGCTTCAATACTCATTGTCATATGATTTGTAGCACCCGTCATTCCCTCGACCACGACCTCTTCCTCGTCCTCGTGTCGAGCTCGAACCACCTCTGCCTCTTTGGTCTCTGGCTGCCAAAGCCTCCCACTGTGCTTTTGTCAGGAGGAGTTGATCATCTTCCTTGTCTGACTTCCTCCCTTCCATTGAAGACTCAAAAGCCCTTAATCGCTCAACAGCCTCTGCCATTGTCATCTGGGTCATATCGCCCCACTGTTGAATAGTTCCAACAATGGACAAAAACCGATCTGAACAACTTTTCTACCATGGTTTCCTCATTAACTTCAGTACCAAGGATGCGAATTTCATTCACAATGCTTTTCAACTTGAGGGAGAAATCACTTACTGTCTCGTTCTCCTCCATGAGCAGTCTGTCAAACTCTCTCTTCAAGACAAGCACATTCGCATTCTTCACTCTATCCTCCCCAATCCGCATGTCTTTCAGGGCTTTCCAAGCTTCCTTGGTCGCCTCTTTCTCTGAAATAGCCATAAGCACAGCATATAGGACACACTGTGATATCACTGCAAAAGCGCTCTGATCACATGCATCACTTACTGGCTTATCACCCTCGACATCCTCCCATACTCTAAAAGCTTTCATCAACACTTTCATTTTGAACGCCCACACTCCATAGTTTGATTCCTCAAGCATAGGATATGAGACATATAGATTCGCTCTGTTCTGAGCTCTAGCCACTGTCGACCCTAACGGTGGATCTCCAGTAGCTACAAAGCTTTCTATATTTTCACTTGTCGGTGTTGTAGGTTCACCCATTGTTTGCCTTGATCAGCTCTGATACCAATTGAAGAAAATTGGATCGACTAAGCAAGGAAAACAATTAACCCATAAGTTGACATCCCTAACATTAGTGGCCAAGTACTTGCAAGAAAGCTTGAGCAAGTACTTGCCTAAGCTGGCCTTGATACTCTTATATCCCGAGGTTGGCTTGGCCTTCCTCGGGATCAGCAACGGACTGACAGCCGTACACTTTATGTAGGCTGCCAGAAACGGGTCTCCCGGTTTCCCATGATTATTAAACGGGCTATTCAAGGCCACAGCCCCAGGGAAGGTGCACACATTGATTTCCTGATCACCCACCAGGCGCAGGGGGAGTTCTCCCACAGGAATGGGATTCTGATGGGATTGTCGGCGCTCATGTCCTGCTCTTTGTAACATCTCATCAGAGGTCTTCTCTTCATTTTTGGGTCTGTGTTTCATATTGTTAAGTGGTCCAGTGTGTTAATTATTTATATACAAGTATCTCTAGGATCGATCACCACGTTGTGCATGATTTTGGATTTGAATACTCAATTCAAGTGGTTGGTCACGATTTTAATGAGTACTTGTTAAGCAACGTTTAATTATTGAAGGTTGTATATAGCCAACCTTATGGGTTAATTGTTTATTCTTTTATGGAACCGTACGTTATAGCTTTTGTTCCGGCTGTGTTTGCATGAATGTGCAAGAGTAGACTTTTCATTTGAGAACATAAAAGTGAGCACTATTCTTACATTAATAATAAAGACATTACACTAACCTGTTCAAACTATACGCATCCTTACTACATAATTATACATGTTTCACATTTTGATACATACCTAAACTACCATTGGCTGAAAAAAAACTTAAAAATCAAATAAATACAGTGGTGTCTTCTCCAGCAAGCTCGCGGTGACGGAGCTGGAGCTCAACGGCGGCGTTTGCGTGAGGTTGGTTTAGTTCATTTTGTGTGAGGTAGATTTTTCAGTTCGGTTCGATCACCGGTTTGCGTGAGGTGGGTATGGTTTGATTTGCGTTAGGTGGATTTTCTAGATCTGTTCGGTGGTCGGCGGGTGGGTTCGATCTCTCACTCTCTAACTCAAACCATTGCCCTGACACCCTCTACTCCCAAATCTCATTCTAGAAAGGATCTAGCAGATCATGTAGTGTACTGATGATCTTTTTCTGTCCTTTTCTAGCAAAGAGGACCACATCGCGGAGGAGGAGGATTCAGAGAGCTCGAGTTCCAGTACTGTGAACCGGTGGAGGTACAGAGGAGTAGGAGAAAGAGAAAAAAGTTTTTAATATGGGACTCTACTCTCTTTCTCGTATGTTGCTTTTTGTGAAAAGAAATCTTATGTATATAAAGGTTGTTTCCGCAGCCTATACTAGTCTGGGTCCGTTATCAGAAGCGCACAACAAGTCTAGGTGTGGACAAAGGGTAACGTAGAAAGTAGTTCAAGCTGGGTTGTAGCTTTAGGCTATGGATTGTTCAACCGCCACGTCAATCAATGCCTGGCTTGATACCTTATTTCATTAAATGAGAAAGCCTAAGATCTGGATAGGTAACTATGTTAGGTAAATACTTTTTTTTGCCCCTTTATTGAATGATCTCTCGGGTATTTATAATACATTAGGTTTCCCAAACTAACTAAATCTATCAGATATACATAATATGATTGATAACTACAAATTCAAAATAACCTAATTTAATCTTGATTTGTAAACTAACAAATTCAAATATCTGAGACTGGGCATATTGGGAGACATTCAGACAAAAGGATACAAAACATCTGCTATTTGCATGGACTCCATTAATTCAGTCCACAATCATGGAAGAACGGCATATGAAGGTGTACGCATGTTTTTACCTATTCGTCATAAATATTGTAGCATGTCGCAACAGTTTAATGGCAAAGAGGAGAAAAGACCTCCACCACCGGTTCTTTCTAGGCGTGAAGTCCGTGAGAAAATAGTGCTTAATCAATACCCAACTCTGAGTCTACATCCGAAGTTGAAACCTAAGGCGGGCTTATCGTTGTGTTGGACGCACAGAAGCATTTTTTGGCAGTTGGACTATTGGGAGACTCATCACACTCGACATGCACTCAATGTAATGCGTATAGAGAAGAATGTTTGCAATAACGTCGGGAATAACGTCCTAGGAGTGCTGGGGAAGACAAAGGATGATGAGAATGCTCGATTGAGTCTTCGAGATTTGAATGTGTGACCACATTTATGGCCTATTCAAGGTCGGGCTGGAAAATGGGTTCTCCCGTTATGTTGTGAATTCTAAGTTCCGTGAAGAATTTCTTAAACATATTTCAAGTGTTCGATACCCTAGTGGTTATGTGGGGAGTTTGAAGCATAAGGTGACGCGTGGCAATCGATTTTACGGGCTGAAAACACATCACTGTCACGTGTTGATTCAGCGCATATTCCCGATTGTGATCCAAAAATACGTCGACGAAAAGATGACCAAAGTATTAGTGGACCTCGGAAAATTCTTCCGGACGATGTGCGCTAGAGAGCTAACAAAATCGATCGTCAAGAAGTATGCGAAACTACAAGTACCCAGAAAGGTGCATAGCGCAACAATACTTGATGTACGAGTCAGTTATTTATACTCGGATGTATCTTAATCATGGTACTTCATCTGCGGCAGAAGATTCATTCCACCCAGCAAGAGCTTATAACCTATAAGTTGTTTCAACTGTTATTCAACTGAAAAATATTGTCCGCCGAACACATTTAACACAATCATATATGTTTTGAGTTAATTAGGTCACCGAGAACCATAATCTCTTCCTCTTCCTTTCATAACCTCTTCTTCTTCCTTTCATAACCCTAATCTCCTGAGGGAAATTCCCGATCTAGCCGACGTCCCTTCTCCAACATTCCCGACCTTCGTCTGTGTCCTCTACTAAAAAGGTAAGCTTGATCACTTTTTTAAAATAATGAATCGGTGCGTTGCTGGGAATTTTTTGTTTTTGTTACCTTGGTTTTTTTAGTAACGAATCAGTTGTTGGGAGTGATTATATATATATGAATCGATTGATGTTTTTATTGTTTCAAATCATGAGCTTTGTTGATCCAGATGGTTATTAAATGATTTTTTTTCTAAAAAGTGGTTAATTATAGTCAGAACCATGAAATCTGGATTTTCTATGAATATTACATGCAAGTTTTAGAATGTTTGAAATGATTCACTTAAGTGTTTGCATTGTTCTAGGGGTATTGTTTTCGAGAATTTGATTAATTATATGGTTATTTTTGGAAATATTTTAGTATTTCGAAATTGTGTTTGAATTTTCATAATCGTAGTCATATTTTAGTAAATACCTCATTTATTTACGTAATAGATTATGGCGGGGGAAAAGATAAGGGTAAGAGAAAAAGGACGGGTGGTGGGGGTATGACCGACTTTTTCATTGGGAACAACCCAGTGGACAAGTGCATTCATTGGTTCGTCCATTCAATTCCTGTCAGGAGGAGCCATCTGCACGTCCGAGCCAGTCCTCACCTGTCATGAGCGGAGGGGGGTACGGATCATCTAATAACCCCTCCCCATATGCTCCGGACAGCGATAGGCCTCTCGTGCCACTGTCGTGGGCAGGAAATGCCTATGTTCCCGAGCTCCAATCGACCCCGCCACAACAACCGATTTCGTGGGCGACAAATCTAGACTTCTAGCAATCTGATTGGGTTGACATGATGCTTTCGTGGATTGGAGGGAATCACGTGCAAAGTGGAGACCATCCTGGTCATGCTTCTGAATCTGATCCCTTTCCACCACCCATAAAGAGGCCCGAGTCGAGCCCCTCACAGTTGCCGCCTCTCGACGCTCCCGAGGACCCCTCCCAGGAGATTTACTTCGATGTGAAGACTCTTGAATCGGCGTGGGACAGAAGTAATGGTATTTGGTGGGGCGGGAAGAAGGTGAAGGTTGAGATCAGTCTCGATAGGGAACACGATGCAACGACTTTAATGGGTCGACCCCATCTTCACCTACAATGGGATTCCCAAACCTGTCGTCCGACCATCCCGAACTATGATGGCTTCAACCTTGAGCGCCGCGTTCTTGCGGTGGGCGCTACCCTTCGTACCGTTGTCCCAATGCTATGGGCATATTGATCGGAAGTAACTTTAGATCGGAAGCAGAGATTCTTAGATTTACCGAAGGTAATTTTTTTTTATATTCTAATCTAATCTCCTGATTTATATTAATGTTCTTATTTTTGTATTATTTTGTGCAGATCACATATAACATGAATCAATCATCAAAGCCATTACATCATTGGTTGAATAAGAAGGCCAGAACCACTTTCAACCAACGCCGGACAAAATTGAAGAAGTTTTGCAACTTGTACGTTGGACGCATGCAACGTACTGGCATCCCGTACAAGTTGGAGAAGAGAAAGTCGGAGTGACGGTTCCTCGTGCAACACTACGATGATTCGGACGTACAGGTTCGTGTTATTTTTATTTGAATATAATTTATTTTCATTTTTACGGCTTTATTTCACTTATGAATAAATAATTTATTCGTTCTTGTTTCGTATGCAGAAAATTAGTAAAAACTGATTGTCCAACGTCAGTTGAAGCCCGATCACAATTCAGGCTCCAAGCCGTTCTTCCACCGATACCTCACACTATGTAGAAATCCCAATGAGAAGTCCTTCGAGCCTCGGATATTGAACTTCATTCGGAGTTATGAGACAACAGCTCCTAATCATCCTCTCCTAGTATAAGTTTAACATTTATTTTCAATTTCAACTGTCGAAATTATCTTTTATGTTCTCATAAGTTTGCGTTTCTTTCTAGCAAAAAATATTTTGTCACCAACAATGTTGTCACCTACAAAACTCATACTTAACAAACATTTTATCACTTTACCTTTATGAATATATCACTGGATACTAACAATTAAGCATATATGTTTGGATTCTCCAAAAAATAGGTTTTCACAACTTTGAAAATCTCCAACAAAAGACTAAATGAGATGTTATGAATCATTGGGTTTTTTCGATTCGAATTGCTACTATAATCCTACAATTTGTCTTCCTTTTGGCTTCATTTGTGACCTAGATTGTAGTTTCTTCAAGTTAAGTTGTGAGTATTCAAATGATCTGTTTCATAAATTGCAGATTAGTACAATTACCACAAATTGTACTCTTGAGTGTTCAAATGCATGATATGAAGATCTTGTTGATATATCCATACATGGATGTTACGAATATTTATGTTTTTCAATCGAATTGTTACTAAATTACCACAACTGCCTTCCTTGTGGCTTTTGTGATATATATTGTAGTTTCTTTAAGGCTGTGTTATTTCAAATGGTTTGTTTAATAAATTGCATATGAGTACAATTACCACAAATTGACCTTTTTGAGTGTTCAAATTCTGATATGACCATCTTGTTGATATTCATCCTCTCCTGGTATAAGTTTAACATTTATTTTCAATTTCAACTGTCAAAATTATCTTTTATGTTCACATAAGTTTGTGTTTCTTTTCTCCAGCCCTTTGTGCGAAGTAGGTACGACACGTTTATGAAAACTCAGATGGTGAGCTCGAATCCTACCACAATGACAGGGGCAGAAGAGTGGATGCTTCTCTGTGAAGCATACGAGGCACTCCACCACAAGCAGCCGCATTGGGGCACCTATACTAGAGGATTAGGGCTTCAACATAGAAGGGAGCCAATGACCTGTGGACCTAGCCAGACAACTCAGCAAAGGGCAGCAGATCAAAGATGCTACGAAGATGCCCTTCAAGCGCTTCAAATGGAGAATGAGCAGTTGCGCAAGAAGACTAGGTGGAGCGACAAGAAGCACGAGAAGACTAACAAGATGCTCAAGGACCTTTTCGAGAAGATCGGGGAACCTTCAGTGAGTGTGTCATCTTTGGATTCAAAATCCGAATCAGATTTATAAGTATTGTTTTTTTCATGCCATGCCCAAAAACAATGACATTTAAATTTATACAAAAATAAATATGGGTTTAACATTATTATTAAATATTTATTTTTTACAATAAACAAATATTTATGAATATATATAAATTACAAATATTTATGGATATATATAAAACAATGACATTTACGGGTATACAAAAATACTCGTAATTTTTTTATTAAAACAGTATAAAAGAGTAGTATGGTTTTAAATATATGCGGTTTAAATACATGGAAAAGAGTGTTCTGCACTTACAAGGGCAGCATACTTATTAATGTGTGCAGCACTTACAAGGACAACATACTTATTAACGTATGTTGTTCTTTGCTCTTTAAGAGCAGCGCATTCTTTTATATACGTTGCTCTTTAAAAGGATAACAGAATAGTACGCTGCTTATCTAAAAGAGTTGCGCTCTTGCTGCAGCGCGTGAAAGGACATCGTACGTGTGCTGCTCTTTCCAAAGAGCAACATTTTTCACGTCTCTGGCAGCTTACCTCATATGCTGCCCTTTTGCCAAAATTCTGGTAGTGCGTGCTGAACCTTGAATTTTGGTCTGAAGTCAGAGAGCGAGCAATGTCAGCTCAAGCTGATCATCTAATATTTTTTTATTTGCTTCTATTCTTTTAAATAATAAATAACCATATTGTAATCATAACATTGGCTGGAATTATACCGTTCATAAATTAACGTATTTTTTCGTCA
>JAYMTP010005198.1:0-13735 GCA_036897365.1 Geranium brycei
CAAAAATAAGTCAAAAGAGGTTCAGAAAATTGAAAATATATTTAACGGTTTAAATAAAAGAAACCAAATTGAACTAAAAACCATATGGTTCAAAATCGAGTCAAACCAAATTTCATCTGTTCAATTTTAGTTTTGATTTTTTGGAACTAAACAGCTCGGTTCAATTTGGTTTTGAACAGGTTTGACCACTCCTAACTAGGTCTACATCTATCAATTTGAGTTTTTAAATGTGTCGGAATGTCTAACTTAGTAGTTGGTCCGACTCTTCCTCGACATGCCTATATGTCATTATGTTCCGGGACTAACGCCGTAAGCCAATGTGGTAAGTCTTGCACATGAAGGGTGTTATTAAAGACTCACATTGGGAAAAAAATTTACTTAATAAATTTGGACTTTCATCAATTAGTTTGAGATTTTAAGTAAGTCAGTGTTTTTAACATAATATTTGATATGACTCCATACTGCCATTCCTCTATGGTGAGAATTCTTGCACTTAAAGAGTGTAAAAGTCAAGTGTCATGTAATAATTTTGAATATCTATTCTTTAGTTTGTGCTTTCAGGTGAATCGAGCTTTTAACTGCTCAAAACCAAATTCACGTACATACTTTAAGTGTGTCTAGCTCTGGCCCTTCCAAAGCATCAAAGAACCGATCAACGCGCAAGCCTCTGCAATCAGCATTCTTCGCAGCATTATCATCCTCCGACACACTGGGCAATTTCCCGCGGAAATTGGTTACTTGCCTCTCAAGCTTCCCCGACCAAGTCTTGAATGAACCAAAGTTGCTATACTTCAACCTGCTGCTCATGCTCGGATTCGCATACAACTCATTTCCCACCTCCCCCTCATACTCATCCTCAACGCCATCGCCCGAAAACTGCCTACCGCCTTCATCGCTAACCTGGGAGCATTCGGGGATCTCGTTGATAACATCAAACCCGCTGAAGGAAACTCCTTTCGCGACGCGCTGGTTCTTCAAGTTCTGCGAAACAGAATGCTTGTGTGGGTTCACAGGAGGTGGTGCCTCATAAGCCTGGTGAAGAATCACACAAAATTGTCAGTTCCAAATCAATTTGATATTTGTAAAGTACTTGGTTTATTTACTCTATCAGATGGAGTGTATTTATGTAGACACGGCCTATTCTCATCGCTCGAGGGAGAAAATACTGGCGAATGCTGGTTCACCGGATTCGGGTACTCCTTATTCTCCATGGCCTCACAAATCCTGCAAAGACACGAGCGACCATGTATTCAAACATTTTTTTACTCAGTCATAACCGCAGGTGTAAAGACTGTAACCAGTAATTTATACTTACCAAGAAATTAATGTCTACATTGTTGTGTGAGGATCGCATACATGTTAAATACTGAATAAGTGAGGTAAGCAAAAATGGGACATGTTGAAGAATCATTTTTGTTGTCACTATGAGAAATAGAAATTAAGTACAATGCCTTTTGTGGATCAACAAATTATATACATAAATGATAAATAACACACAAGCACGAGTTCACTGCACCGTCCGAGTCTATTTCACACACCCAAATTGCTCATACAAGACTGAGAATATTCATTGTGGCGTGCCATCTAAATACATAAAAAATATATTCTCTGCATAATCACTTTAGAGGGAAAAAGAAAGTTACATTTCCGGAAATAGTTAAAACTCACATACACCACAGGCTAAGAAAATTGCGGTCTATGCACGAAAAGGATATACCAAAGCACAAATTGATTGAACATATAGTCACATTGAAAAAATGTATTAAAAAAGATAAATCAAAGAATTTACATGCAAGTATAATGAATCAAAACAATTTCTTCTCATGTTGAAATCTTTGTCACAATATGTAAAATCTATTTTTCGTACCTTTTTTATTGTTCTTCAACAATGCGCGCCCAAGTCATGGCAGATACTTGCAGCTGCAAATCTCGGGAAAATAAAAACAAAAACGAGGATTGAACGACGAGGAATCTTATAATTACGTCGCTGTGACATAATACAACTCGTGTAGACAATTGCTTTTCTACGAGGTTGATGTTCAGGTGGACGGAGAAATTGTCCATGCGCCTGTTTTCTTCCAAATAAAAACGAGACATGATTTTGCAAGAAGATTGTTTCTAACGTTGCATCTTCTTGAATAAATTTAACCAGATATATTTAGATAATTGGTCATTTTAAGAGCTAATTCTCAACCCTTGCTTTGCTTGGTTACCTATATTAGGAAGGTTTTTACTTTTTAGATATTCTCTAGGACTGTTTTTTTATCATTATGGATATGGACGATTATTTTGGATTCTCTTAGAAAAGTAAGTGTACATAATACGCTTTTTAATAGACGTATATTAATGATCCAAACCACATTTTGGGTATTAGAGTAGGTTTTGAGGATTTATTGAGGATTGGTTTGGGTTGAGACCATGACTTTTCATTTTAACCCGAGACCTGACAAAATCAGGTTGAGATGGGTCAAAATTTCAGAATCCGAAATAATATTGGGCGGACCTCGGGTGAGAAATAAAAACCCAGCGGGTGATCCGACGACTTGATTGGCCCAACAACCCAAGGCCCAACAACAAGAAGTTGGGCAGGGTAACAGGTTTGTTCACTTGGACCCCACTGAAAGTTGTACGGGTCCAGTAATGGTCGGGTGGGCTGACCCAATGAACACCCCTAGTTGAAACTACCGCAATACCACATAAATTAGTTAAGAATTTTATAATTTTAATGTGGCTATTTTTCTTTTTCAGGTTTGATTAAAGAAATCATAAGATGTATGCATACGTTTATTTGTTTCACACGCTTTATTTAAATACATCCCCTTTATATATGACTATATCACCTTTAAGAAGCTCTAAGTCGACACACTTTGGGGTGTCGGCTAGGTGTATTGAAGCCGCTGGCTAAATGTAGCCGGCAAACCATCTGCCGGGAATGACCTTGCGGGACTGGTTTGCTGGGAGAGGGGTTGTCCCAGCAAGACATTATGTCAATGTCTTGTCGGACATGTGTGTGCAATGTCTCGTCTGCTAGGTGAATCCATTCTTGGCGGCGAGACATTGCAATGTCTTGTCTGGTATGATTTCAAGTAACCAACGAGACCAAATCTCGTCAGCTAGGTGAACTCATACTAGACGAGACATTACACGCGTCTGGTATGAATTCACCTAACTGACGATATCTGATAAGACCAAGTTTCATCGACTGGATATGGTTAAACTCGTCAAGAATTGTCTCACCTAGCCGACGAGATATATTAATTGGCAGTGTTCCATTGGCTAGGTGAGACCATTATTTTTAAATGAATTTCACCTAGCCGACATGTTGAGGTAGAGGCTCATGCGTACACGAGCGTGAAAGGGAAATAAGCCCCACGCGTACATGAAGCATGAGAAGAAAAAGTTGTATGGAAAAGAAGTGAAATAAATTGGGTGTATATAAAGGGTAGGGTCAAACCCAACTAATAGCTTAAGCTTTTAGTTGTGGAGCCCAACCCGATATGTACAGCCCACTTTTACACGACGAGATATTAACTATGTCTCATTGGCTAGTTGAAGCAACATTTTGAAAAAAAATGCAGTTTGCAATTGTTTGATTTCGAATTTGGTCGAACATCACTGCTATAGTATGAATGGCTACCCAACATGTTAACCATTTTCCTTACGCATTCAATTATGGAATTATTGAAATATGATTACATATTTAACATTTGTTTTCATTTAAGTTTAATTCACTTCGTCATGCATTGAACTATGTTAATCATTGAAATATGATTATTCATTCAATGTTTGTTTTCATCTGATTTTACTGTACTTAATTTGTTTACGAGTTTGTGATCAATTTACTTCTTAAAACATAATTAATTAATGGTAGTGCGTGAAAGTCGGAGAAATAAGCAATATGGTGATTGAATAATGAACTGGCGGGAGATTTTTTCGGTAGAATTCTGTTACTATCTCTCCGCATTTGACGGGCGTCCCCTATTTTTCTATAACCGCCAATTCGTAATCACTTTCTTGAATTCAGAATTGGAAGAGAGAAACTGATTTGATCGATCGATCGGCAATGGAAGATCCAACCGGCGGGCCAATACAAGGTGGCGAACCAACGATGGTGACCAAGATCTCCGAGAAGATCCACCGCCACGATTCATCTTCTTCCGACTCCGAGATCGAAGACAACCATTCCCCGGCGGCCGCTGCGGCCACCGTCCCCAAATCCAATCCCCACCGCCTCTTCGGCCGAGAAAAACCCGTCCACAAGGTTCTCGGCGGTGGAAAATGTACCTTTTCTCTCCGCTCCGCTTTACATAATTTGTTTCATTGGTTTTCAATTTTCATATCGTTAATTGTCTATATCTTTATTTACTATTCAGGAAAAATGACAAAAAGGTGATCAGAGTCAAAGTATACAACACATTTTTGTGTTTTGGTCCAATGTATATATAAACTCTTCTTATACTTTTTCTCACAAGTTTGTTCCTCGTCTTTGATCTTATAATTTAGAAATTTGATATTGGTTTCAAGTCTCAAAGTTATGAAAAATATAAAAGAAACAAATGTGATTATATCTTTTGTTTTCTATGGTAAAAATCATGTTGGTTTTGATTTTTTCCCCTATATTTGAAAGAAGTTAGAATTTGGTACCTGTAATTGAGCTTCAAAGTTCTCTGTCATCATGTTGCTGCAAAAACTTAAATGAATTGTTCTAACTTGTATATACCTGTCTTCATTTGAACATTCCAAAGATGCTCTGGTTCTGGTCAAATTTGAAGATATGTTCCAATGCATTATTACATGTGGTTGTTGCAGATGCTGATGTTGTGTTATGGAGGAATAAGAAAATGTCTGCTACCGCGTTTGGGGGAGCTACTGTGGTATGGTATCTGTTTGAGGTGCACGAGTATCACTTGATCACGCTCATCTGTCATATTGCATTGCTCGCTCTTGCTGTCCTTTTCGTATGGACCAGAGCCTCCGCCTTCATCAATAGGTAATAATGTGAAATCAATATTCAAATCCATTTTGCATTTTCTCGGGTAATTCTACTTATTATCCTCTGTCCCTTAATTAGGTCCCCGCCAAAAATCCCAGAAATTAAAGTTTCCGACAAATTTGTATTGCACGTTATCTCCGTTGTGAAAAATGAGATGAACCACGCCTTGGATGAGCTGCGCGACACAGCATCCGGCAGAAATTTGAGGAGGTTCCTCGGCGTATGTTGATTTATGATTCAAATGTTACAACTCGATGACAACATTTTGTTAGATGGTCGATATTCTGATAATTATGGATGTTTTTTTTTATATCAGGTGATGCTTGGCTTGTGGTTTCTGGCAGTTGTTGGTGGCTGGTTTGATTTCCTAACTCTGATATACTTTAGTAAGGAATTTTTTCTGTTTTTCTTATAAGGAAAATGACAAAAATATGCTGTAAATTATTACACTTTTAGAAGAGGGTGATGTGTAAAAAATCAAAGTTCACATCATCTTTTTGTCATTAACAAAGGACACATCATCATTTTGCAAAGTGTGATACTATACAACGTGTTTTTGCCAATTTTCTATTTTTATATTTAGGCGCATTCACTACTTATCCATCTAACATTTCTGATTTGGTTTGTGAAAAACAGTCATACTTCTGATGTTCTTGGTACCGGTGTTTTACGAGAAGTATGAGGACCAGGTTGATCCAAAAGCCCAGAAAGTATTGATTGAGCTTCATAAGCATTTTGCAGTGCTGGATCAGAAGGTTTTGAGTAAAATTCCCAGCAATTTATCGAAAAACAAGAAGCATTGATGATGGAAAATGCTTCAGGCTCATGTTCAAGTTCTTGTTCTATCTATGTCACTTAATATGTTAAATCAGTTATGTTTTCTGCATAATTAAGCACTACCCAATTGGTCAAAACATTGTAGGAATTTTTCAGCCTTATTGTGTGTTGGTTTGGTTTGGAGGACCGAAAGAGTGTGAAGTGGGTACAAATCAAAATTAGTGCTCATTTCTGAATTGGGAAATGGAAGGTTGATGCCATGTAGAGGATTTGAAATCCGAATTAGAATACTGAGAACTTAGTTCAGATATCAGTACTTAATTAGTGTGTTTGTTGGGTTATGTTATGCCTACGTTTTCGAACTATAAATTGTAAGAATAAAAATATCTTCTTATTATATATTGGATCGTGTTAAATCTATGTTAATATATTGACAAAACATTACATCAGAGTTTATAAACACATACTATGTGAATTATAAATATTTGTTGTATGAATAATAAATTTAAGAAGAGGATGTCACATTTTGCATAAAGATCTCCATTAATTTTATTTTTTTTATTATTTTTAAAATTTTAAAGTGTGTCATTTAGTTGATAATGATGGAGAGACTTCTCTGCAGCTCCCTTGCCCGACTACATAAATGATATGCTATGCTCAAAAAAGTTATATCTTAGAAAAGTATGATTCAACATTGTGACCCATACAAAGTGCATGACATAAAAGGTTGGAAAAAAATATATTTATCATTCTGGGTATAGATTTAAAAATACAAAAAAACCATTAACAACCACTACCAACTATTATTTTGGGTAGATTGAAAAATATTTAATTCAATGCCACAAAAAATCAATGTCACATTCAATAAAGCATCAACAAGATGGCGATCCAATAATTCAGCTTGTTCTATTTTAATGAGGGCTACTTCCTACCAGATGCCTCAACCATTAACCACCACTACCAAAATTATTTGCTTCCAAATAAAATTGAAATTTTTGCAAAGACCCATTAAGTAAAATCTTACATGGATGATTCTCTAAAATATTTTTACAATCAATAACAAATGGGCATCTGACAAAATGTGAGAAAAGTAGAAACACAAATCATATGCATTACCTTACAAAATCCGGATGGGTAATGGTTTGCCAAACATGTATGCTCGGAATCTGATCTCGATCATCCTCCCGTCATAGACAATCAGACCCACCTGTTGATTCGATGTGGTCGGTGAAATACTTGCATCTTTAAAGGGCACGGGAGTTGCAGAGAAGTCTCTACACCGGCGTCAGTCCTAGCGGCCCCATCCCTTTCGACTCCAGCGATAGTTGGTCAGAGAAAGAGATTGGAGAAAAAACGAAATGATACACTTTGAAATTTTAAAAAAAATTCAAGGTCATTTTAGTCATTATATAACTAATAAAAAAAATAGAGAGTACATTACTAAAATGAATTATAAAAAGCAAATATAGTTGAAACCCCCTTACTGTTTAAGAGTACCTCAAATTGTCATTAAATTGATCCACAAGTGGTGCCAAAGTTGACTGTAATTGACAACAAAGGCCAGAATTTCAATTGATGAATAGTGATTGGTGGTTCAAGGTAGTTAGGACATTGTCTTTTCTGTCAACATCTGGTACATGAGTAAAACGCAGCACATTATTAGCAGTGTTTAAAAAGGAGAACACTACTCAAATTAAGCAAAAAATAAATTGAATTATAAGATTAATAGTAAATTATAAATGATTAGTTGAAAATTTGTAAATTTTTACAATAATGAACTATTAGTCAAACACTATTCAACAAGTTATTTAGAGGCTTTAGCCGATATCTAAAATAAAATTTGACAATACATATTTTCATTGTGCATGAAATTTAACTAACAAGTGAATACAATTCACACAACCCGTCTTTTAAGTTAAAGTTAAACGAATAAAAATGGACGATGCTGGCATATATAACACTTTCATTTCAACACAGTGCTCTATATGGAACCCCTATATGCAAGTTTGTGGTCTTTTTTCAATAGTGGGTTGTGCTCTTAAATTCATAATGTATTTGTAGAATTAAATAAGGCAATGCTTTGACCTAAAAACACTAGGCCAAGAATTAATGTGCATAAAGTTGGTTTGAGCAACTTGTGTTTTCTTATTTTGATCATTTTATTTTTCTTTCTAAAAGAGGCTTTTGAGATTGAAGATGTGAAAAGGAGCTAAAAAGTATAGTGGCATTGCGTGTAACCCACAAATCACAATGCTACAAAAAGATTTTTAGGCCAAAGCATGTGGTGGTGATGTGGAAAAAGACCACAAGGACCAGCAAATGGGTTGTATTGTAGATACCAAAAGAGAATCTATAACTTGATTTCAGTACAATTTTGATTTTTGAATGTGTGAGAACCATTTATTCACAAATGAAGATTCTCTTATTTTTCATGCCACTTTTGATTACTTGATAAGAGCTCTCACTGCTCAAGCATGAAGGAGCTTGGCTTTTCATTTTTAATTAACAAAGAACTACAAAGTCCAAAAGTTAGCCACAAACTTTTAATAGTGTTAAGGTAGGTCTTTACAAATGGAATCAACAAAATAATCATTTGTAACACGAGGAGGGCAATGCATAGATTTCAGGGCGACCTAAGAATTCTCGAAGCCTTAAGCAAAAATTCATATTAAGTCTTAAATTTTTTAGACTTATATTATTAAATAATATACATATGCGTTTAGAATGTAATTGACGTGCATTTAGAATGCAAATGATGTGCATTTAGAGTGCAATTAGTCATACGCTCAGACAGATTTAAGAAATTCATTTTAAAAGTGGTTGTTTATACTCGGATTCAACACTTGTTGGTTCTTGAATATTTTTGGGGCCTTTTTGGTTGGGGACCTTAAGTGGTGACTTCATTTGCTTAATGGTAGAGACACCCATGTATAGATCCCCACTCACCCATTAAAAAATAAGAAAAGTGTACAAAAAGGTGAAGAAGAAGAAGAAGAAGAAGAAGAAAAAGTAAAAAAATAATAATATATAAAGCTTAATACTATCGAATAAATATTTTAAAGTAACAATTTATAAATTTGAGTTTTTAGCTTGAGTACGTGAGCTTAATTTATTTTATCATTAACAGAGTGAATCATAACCCCATATCTTAATTTTGTTGGAGATTAAGTTATAAGCTTTTTTTTGAGAAAAAAATATTTTAAATAAGAAAAGGATTTAAAGAAAAGAAAAAGGGGGAAATTTTCTTGAAAGATTGTGAGCTAGGTACATGAATTTTTCAAGAGCCTTAGCTGTGGAGGAAACTTTTACTTTTTCTCCAGTTACTTGTAGGCCAAGGCTGCTTAGAATCTCAAAGTCAAGCATTGTCCCTCTCAACCTCTTTACAAAAGTCATAGACTAAGATCTAATCACCTAATTACAAATATATATACTCTGTTATATCACTATTCTATGAAGAAAAAATTAAAAAATTATCATACATAGACATAAGGTTTTATAAGGTTAAAGTTGATACTTAGTATAAAACGTTAGTCGGCAGTTAGACAGAAATCTGTGTAACATTAATAAAAAATTAATTAAACAAACCAAAAAAGTTAGAATATTAATTATCATTTATAAATGGACCAAAAAAAGTTACAAAATGATCATTTGTAACACGAGGGCAATACATAGATCCCCACTTAGTAAAAGTTGGAACAAAGGAAGGCAAACCAAAAGAAACAAATTGCATCAAAATGATAAAGAAACTAGGAAAGAAAGATAATTGAATCCAAAAGGAGAGAGATTGTACTATGAACTCTCTTTGATATCTAGTAAGATGAATTCAGTTGGCTAGGTGAAACTGTACTCGAGGAGACACAGTCACGTGCGTCGAATGTAAAAAGTCAGCGGTCAACCGGTTTAAGGTTAATGGTCAACACGTATCACATAGCCGATGAGATGATGGTTGCTTATAGGCTAGGTTCTCGATAACAATCATTTTCTTTAATCCTAACGGTTAAAAATTGATCAGAAAAGGTAATGTGTCACAGCTGACGACACAATGGTCTATGCGCGTCGACTATGATAATTTGAAAAGTTTATAAAAAATCTCATCGCGTATTTATTTTCCTTTCCTGTCATCTCAAATTCAAAGATTATCAGGTTCTTATATTATTATTTTCAGCATATGTATTTGTTTGTATTTTAAATCGTAAATACTTAAGTTTGTTATTTTTCGGCTAAACATAGCCGACAGATTCTCTCGAGGGTAGCCGACGCCCCCAAAGTGCATCGGCTAGGTACGTTTTCATGATGGTGATTGTCAACGAATCACGTAAATACAGTTTTCTTATACATGTTTTATTCTTTTTGACGGTTTATTTCTACATTTTTTAACAATATGCTTATTTTAGTGAGGATTTATATTTTTTCAAGGGGACAAGTTTTGCGTGGAATAATTGATAAATACTCTTATCTCGGCTGTTTGTTGATGAATCAAACAGTAATATAATGTTATAGTTTTCTTTAAAACTTATATTATATATACAAATAGAGCTGTTAGAATAAGTAATAAAATTTATACTTTTACTATACAATACAGCCATCAATTTAATACGTTATCCGAAATGCTAACCCACTGGATCAAGTAAAGCTAAAAGGGTAAATAATATTCTATTACTATTGGCAGAAAAATAATTAATTTGTTCATGAATTAGACCCACAAGTGTAAATAGAGATTTGATTTGAGCTTTACTTTAGCATACCTTACACTTTGTGCATGTCATTGGCCGCCTCTTTTTAGTCACCTAGTTTTAAATTGAATCGTTTTTTTCTTCATCTTAATCACAACATGATATAAAATAAAGATATTTCTATTAATAGTATGAGGCTTAAATCGGTGCGGTGTCTCATCGAAAACAAATAAATTGAATCGTTAATTCTTAACATGTCCAATATTGTATGAGTCCAGCTTTTGGTCTATTTAGATTCTTCATTAAATAAATTAGTGTGCAAAATCACAATTGGCAGTGTATATAGTTGTCCACGTGAAGTGTGTAAGAACCTAACAAAATAAATAATTTGCAAGAAAACAAATTACAGCATCGGCTCTGATCTCTATGTTACAAAAGAAAATGTACAGAATTTTCAATGAATAGTAACCGTTAGATCCATTTCGAGATTCGCGATCGTTGATTGTGTGGACCATCAAACACTGTACACTGTACACTGTTAGAGTTGAGCCAAAAGCAGTGAGCGCCACATCATTCGCTGGCACTGTTTGGACATGTATTAATTTGTATTCCACGTAAGGAATTGAATAATTTAAATTGTATATAAAGCTAGACACAAATGTATTTTTAAGCTTACAATATTCCATATTTTCATGCATGATATACTAATTAATATAACTAATAAAATATCAACTTTAAATTTTAAAATAAGCTTTACCGACATCTATTTGATTACAGTTGACATTTTAAAATCCATGTTATTCAATATATAAATATATGAAATTCAATAAAATATATGTAAATGAAATTTCAAAACACAAAACTAATTGATAATTAAACCCTAAGCAATCCTGATTTGATATAGATGCTTTTTAAAAATAATTTTGTGTATCAAATAGCATAAGTACGTATTGAAACTGATCTATTTTGCATGTTCCACTGAAATATTAATTTGGGTAACATGAAATGATCACAATTGTATACATGAAGTTTAAAAGTATTTTAACAGATGCTTTTACTAAAGTGTTATCAAGAGATACAGTAAATTCAATGGTTAGAGAAATGAGGCTTAAACCTATTAAAGAAAGTAGCAATGGAAACTCAACTTTAAATTAAAATTTAGTCAAAGTTCAAAGGGTAATAACAAGTTGTTATTTTGTGTGTGATACTTTTATTATCCTCATTTACTAAGTATAATGTTAAGAAGTATAATATGTCACGTGAATAGGGTGAGCTATGTTTTTAGTGGAAGTTAAGATCAAAGTAACATGATCATATATAACTCCACCTATAAGAACATGAAAGTGGTGCCGCTTTAGCAGCAAAATAGGCGGATATTTATGTTGTAAATGTTGATTAACTGGATATTGTAGGCTTGTAGCGCAAGGCCTTGTATAATGCTGATTATTTCATAAGCCTGTCTTTTTTATAAGTTTAATGTGCAATATATCTTCGCTTTGACTTTTGCGAGTTTTGGTTCAATATTCGGACACCTAAAATTTCGTTGGAAATTTTGATATATTTGCTAAGTGAAAGTTCAAATCGAGAGATACTTTCACAATGTCTGCAAATTTTGAGATGAATCTTAAAACCACAATCTACACAAACTACTGGGGGATTGTTGGAACATTTAAGTTTGTGAGATATAGTTTATCCCACATGAATGGATTATAGAGAAAATATTATGTATATATAGACATATCTTTGTATTATATTCAAATATAGTATGAGCCGGTAGAATATCCGGTGGATTCACCAGTGAGTTTTGTCTAATAATTGTATGTATAGACATATGCTTGTATTATATTCAAATAGAGAGTACGAGCGAATGTGGTAGAATATATGTTGGATTCATCAGTGAGTTTTGCCTAATTATTGATAATCAAGACAATGACACTTGAGCACTTTGCACGTGGGCGTTGGGCGAATCTGAGTCAGTTTTTTGTTTTGGAAAATTCATAGTATCAGAAAATTCATTTTTAATAGATAATGCTATGAATAAGGTTGAAACAATCATTCCAACTTTTTATCTAATTGAATCCTTGGCTAAAGTGCAATTTTGTAATCTGGTAGGGCAACCCATTAGTAAGCCAACTTGGACCGACTCATCTGATTCTGATATTATTGACCGACTTGTACGTATGTGCAGAAATCTTTCTCATTATCACAGCGGGTCTTCAAACAAAAAGGTTTTGTATCGAGTCAAATATATACTAAGACTTTCTTGTCTTAAAAAAATATAATTTGAGGAGTCATAATTGTTTCTTGAAAGAATATGACTTTTGATGATACGCCACCTAGTGAAACAATATGATTTCTCATAATACGCCACTTGTCATGCTATATATACCACACTTTCAGAGGCGTCTCTACTGTTAAGCGAGTTAAGTCACCACTTAAGGCCCACAATCAAAAAGGCCCCAAAAATATACCATTATTTAGTAAGAGATATTTTTTTACCACTGACACTAGGGTTGGCCCTCTAGTAAAGAATGATAGACAACTGCTTTAGGCCCAAGAAAATTAAAGGTCTTTACTATCTTCGTATTTTATCTGATCTTTGGTAAATAACATGAGCTTGCGTTGGGTCAAGGATGAGCAAGTGTTGCATTCGAGTATAGACAACTACTTCTAAAATGAATTTCTTAAATTTTTCTGACCGTATGACCAATTGCATTCTAAATGCACGAAAATTGCACGTCATTTGCATTCTAAATGCACTAGAAGAAGAATAATAATATGATGTTGACTTTGTAATGTACGATAAATTTTGTATAGTTTATTGATTTAGGTGTATCTATTTTTACTAAATTAATAAAAAGTTTGGAGTACCATCTCCTTTTATAAAAATTTAAGGCATAATATGGATTTTTGCTTAAGGCCCCGAGAATCTTAGGGCATGTAGGGCCGAAACGCGTCGCGCAAACGCGCCACGTTTCGGATAGGATCCCTCACGCAAGTGTACGTGATCACAAGTAATACCGGTAAGCTACCAGGTCGATTTCTACAGGGACTAATCCGGGTCGTCGGTTGCTAAAGCTAATGCGTAGGAGTGTAATTGCTATTTTTTTGGGATTTTTAATGTTTAGACTGACGAAGATATAACTATGGTATAAAGATAGCCTAGGGTGCTAGACATGTATCACACAAGTTTCACTCACGAGGTCATAATTCTTTGGATCGAATTAGTTGTTGAACCTATGCCTTCAATACCAACCTCGCCTCTCGGCCTAGAGATTGGCCTAATCTCGAG
>JAYMTP010005199.1:0-13734 GCA_036897365.1 Geranium brycei
TTTTTATCTTGGTTTGGTTCAGTATAACAGTGTAGTTAAATGCAAATAATGTAGTTAATTGTAGTTATAAGTTTAAATTGTAGTTATACAAGTAGTTATTAAGCTGTAAAACAATAAGTAGAAACTAAATTGATCATTTACAACATTGGATGAGAATTCACATGTGGACTAACATTTATCCAACCATTTTTGTAAAGCACCTAGATTTTTATAAAACACCAAGACTGTTTGAGTTCTACCTTTATTTTTGTATAAAAATTAATTTTAATTATTTATTTTTGCAGTTATCACAATTTAAAAATATGGGAATTATAAATTGTAAAGTAAAATAGAAAAATAAATCAAAAAATTAGAATCCATGACATTTGTAATTACTAACCCCATGATGATAATGTTCCTGAACTCTTGAGTTTGTCTTTTCAGCTACACATTACTTAATATTCTCTAGGTAGATGATGAAATGGGTCTCGTACACGTAGACATTGAAGATGATGATTCAATTGTGGTGTCATATCCAGATAATAAGCCGAAACTATTTTTAGTGAGAAACAAAAATAGTAAGTCTGGAGATTATAAAGTGTTGTCCCGTCTATTACGAATTGTGTTCCAAGCCATTTACAATCATACGAGTATATTGAGTTAGCATACATATTGGAGCATAACTGCCCCGATTGGTAAGTAATTTTTTTCCTTATACATGATTTAAATAATGTATAACTAACACTCGTGTTAGTTTCTTTATAGGAGTCCAAGAAAAAATTATATGGGACTAGTGTATCAACACCAAGTATTAACGAATCCTATTGCAGTATTATGATTTCTCAAGAATTCTGTCACCATTTTTGGAGACTCAGAGTCTGCTCGTTGGAGAAGAAACCACATGCCCAGTCTTTAGACTATGTTCCCAATTTTTGCTAGTCGTTATCGTTCTCTTAATTTTGTTGATTTTCTCCTAATTCGTCAGTTTTGTATTCTAATAGTTTAGATTTTGTTATGGGTTTTCAAATTGTTTTTTAATCTTTAATGCTCTCAAATGTTGCTAATTATACCTTACATTAACCATCTATGTGTTCTTGCTTTATGAATAGAACGAGAGATCTAGGCGAGGAGGAGGTGAGAGAGAGGAAGGAAAGATAATGGTTTAAATGGACGTGGTTTGAAAACTTAAAAGATATAGAGGGTTGTTTTGGTCTTTTTATTACAACAAAAAAATGAAAAGTTAACGGAAGTTAACAAAATGAGTAACGGTGAGTTAACAATATTTTAGTTAAAAAAATGAAAAGTTAACGGAAGTTAACAAAATGAGTAACGGAAGTTAACAATATTTTAGTTAAAAATGAAAGTAAAGTTCAAAATAATAAAGCGAATAATTCGTTATTGTCTCTTCGATAAGAATCAGTGAATAGCAGAAGAAAGAACGGTGAGAAAATGGTTGGACCATTGAGACCTCAATTCGTGCTCTTTGGTTCGTCCATTGTTCAGTTCAGTTTCGGTGGCAGTGGTTGGGGTGCGATTCTCGCTGATTTGTATGCTCGCAAGGTCTTCGTTTCAGGCTTCTCGATCTCGCCGATTTTTGATGAATATTTCGATTTCCATTTTTGATAATGCTGTTTGGGTCTTCTTACGAATCTGTTCGTCTGGTTTGGCTCTGAATGATTTTTTTTGGCTGATTAAGCAACTGGGTATCATTTAATAGTCGGTTTTGATTTTAGTATTTTTTCCTTTTCTGGTTTGATTGATCTCGGCTGAGAATTGAATTATTGGGTATTCATGTTTTTTAGTGATTTTGAGAGATTTAATGCATTGAACATGTGAAAATGTTGTTGGATGTAGTTTATTGTTGCTAATTAAGCAATTGGGTGTTCATGATTTTAGTGTTTTTGAGAGATTTGATGCATTGAATTTGAATATGTGAAGATGTGATTTGGTGTTGCTGTTTTGTTGCTGATCAACCAATTGAGTATTTGGTGATTGTTGATTTCAATCTTTTTCTGGGTTGTTTGATCTCAGCTGAGAACTGGATTATCGGGTATTCATGATTTTAGTGTTTTTGAGGGATTTAATGCATTGAATATGTGAAGACGTTCATTGGATGTGATTTAGTGTTGCTTTTCTTTTTGCTGATTTACCAATTGAGTAGTTGGTGATTGTTGATTTCAATCTTTTTCTGGGTTGTTTGATCTCAGCTGAGAACTGAATTATCTGGTATTCATGATTTTAGTGTTTTTGAGAGATTTAATGCTTTGGATATGTTCAGTGTTGTTTTTTTGCTAATTAACTAAATGGGTATTTTGATTTTGATTTTTTCTGGTTTGTCTGATGTTAGCTAAGAATTGAATTAATGAGTATTCATGATTTTAGTGGTTTGAGAGATTTAATGCATTTGAAGACGTTGAAAATGTTGATTTGATGTGGTTTATCATTGATGTTCCTGTTTGATCAGCAATTTTGATCATGGGAATTGATTTTGGATTGCAAATTGGGTATATGTGCAGGCAGACATATTTGTGAGAGGATATGCTGGATGGAACTCGAGGCGTGCCTTGCAGGTTCTTGATCGGGTTTTTCCGAAGGTATAATATCATATCGTCATGTGTTGATCACTTGCATATAACGTGTATGATTGTACGAAGAACTAGATTTTCCATATTGGTACTGTTACATATTGTACAAAGAACTAGATTTTCCATATTGAGCAAATTTTCTTATCATGTTTATGAAGAATAGATCTTCCATTCACGACAAGTTATTTGGAATTCATGTGTGAGCACTGTCCCATTTCGTGTGGTTGAATGATGAATTGATACTATGGATATCGGGCCGTTAGTCTTGAGTTTTAGAAGCTTACACTTTTCGGAGGATAAATTGCTCGTGGTTTTCAGTTGAATTGTGTCCTACTTAACACTTTTTTTTATCAGCGTCCTACTTAAAACTACTCACAATAACTTCCTGCTTGATGTCGAGATTAAACTAAAATAATAAAAAATGGCTTGTATGTTTCCAATCCATTGCTCGGGAAAATGGGTATTTTCTATAGCTACCATGCTGTAAGGACGTGAATTTAGTGGCAGGAACAATTTTTTGGGTCAAAATATTTACAATTGATCAATGTTCTTATTTTCTGATGCATTTTTTATCTCGGATTTAGGACGCTGCAGTTCAGCCTTCACTAGTGATAGTCTATTTTGGCGGTAACGATTCAATGCGCCCTTGTCCAGGCGACAAAGGCCCTCATGTGCCACTTCTGGAATATCGAGAAAACATGAGGAAAATCGCTATACATCTCAAGGTAATTTAACAATTCAATGCTATTTGGATATCAGAAACCGATACTGAGAATCACAATGTCATACTCACTTGTAATGGTCTGTTCATCATTTATGCTAGTTGGAAAGTTTTAGAACCGGGTCATTGTTGTAAAAGTCGCTAGGCGTTAGTCGGGCGGATATAGCCTCCGGGATTAATCTAATTTATATTTTTGTATATATTTAATTTACATTAAATAAATTAATATGCATTTACAATCAAAATGTGTATTATACCATATAAAAATAGATATTTAAATATAAACATATAAATATTTCAATGTTTGTTACATTCATATACTTACAAATAAAAATAAGAATACAAATCAATAAAAGTACCAATTAGTTCAAATTATTTTAGTTCTACGTATTTTTTAAAAACAACTGTCGAAACCCGCCTAGCAGACTTAAACCGGCCGATTACATAAAATCAGGTCGGTGTTGTAAAAATCCGCGCCTTGTCCTATTTTACAACACTAGAACCAGTATAATATGCTTTTTAAAAAACCTTCTTGACCTCATTATGTTTTCATGAACATATTATACGACTAATTCATTTCTTTTTTCATCAGAGCCTTTCAGAAAACACACGTATTATCTTTCTCAGTGCTCCTCCTGTCAATGAGGCAAAAATACTTGTAGATCTTGGTCGAACAAATGAGTCGTGCCGGATATATTCAGAAGCGTGTGTAGAGCTATGCAAGGAGTTAGATATCGAGTGCATTGACCTCTGGACTGCGATGCAGAAGCTGGATAATTGGTCGACTGCTTGCTTTACGTAAGTATATATGACTAATATTTTTGTACCCTTGGTTTGTTAATGTTATGGCAAATATGTTATGGCGAGGAATGGCCTTGTTTTTTTAATAGTATTTGGATAATCCGGAGGAAGATTTAATTGCAATCCAGCTTCTTTGTGCTGGGTTCGGTTTTTGTGGATTGAGCTTCTTTTTGTTTGTTTTGTTTTATGTACTTACACCCGTGGCTGAGTTTTTCACTTCTCATTTCGGGGAGTGATTCTCTCGGTTTCTTATGATAATTTCTTTGGGCCAATAAACAAAAATTATCTTTAATTTTAGTATCATTATCTTTCTATCATCAGCCCGAATCAGATTATGCTTCTTTGGTTTCATTGTGTAACAAACGTTGAAGGAAATGCCATAGTTGACTCTCTCTCTTTTTTTTGCAGAAAATTAACATAGGGGATTAGTTTGACTTTTATTTCTCTATATTTTTTTCTTTTGAAATAAAATATCATATATATATACAATCACAATATGAGTTATACTACATATATATGTAGGGTATAAAAACATTTTTTCAATATTTGTTACATTCATATCCTTAAACAACAATAAAAGTACATTTTAGTGTAATTTATTTAGTTTTTGGTAATTTTTATTTATTTTTGAATGACAATTAAAAAAGATCGCCTAGATTAGCCTAGCCGACTTAAACCACCCGATTATATGAAATCGGGTCGGTGTTCGAAAAACCCCCGCCTCAGCCGACTTTAAGAAAACTGACCATAACTAAGTTCCTAGACGAGAAAAGTAGACACTCGAGACATCCACATTAGGAAAGAATTCACGCTTATTTTTGACATTGTGCTAGCGTTTTCATTTCCGTCAATTTTGAACTTGCCTAATTGTTTTACGCTGCTCTCCGATCCATCTGCAGAGACGGGATCCATTTATCACCTATAGGCAGCGTGGTAGTAGTGAAGGAGATAGTGAAAATCGTCAACAGCGCGGATTGGAACCCGAGTTTGAACTTTAAGCTGATGCCAGCTGAGTTCGACGAGGATTCGCCTTACGATGTCGTTGGCAGCGACGGGAAGAGCGTGAATGTATCCGAGATTAATTCTCATATGGGTCCTTTTTGGGATGAATTGTTCTGTCAAAGTGTTGAATGAATTTGAAATTGCAAGTGCTGGTTGTTTGAAATAGGTTTGGTACACTGCCATGAACCTGAAACTTTGTTCTTGGAATTATATGTAGCAAATTGCTTGTGATGGTCAATGTTCTTGGTTTCTTGGAGTTTTATGCAGCAAATTGCTTGTAATGATCACAAAAAAAGTTTTATTCTACAGATAATAAAGGTTTAGAAGCACTTGTGTCGTTTGTATCAATTTCTTGACTAAATTTTAAATTGTATGTGCAGATTTGTTTGAATTCTAATAGATTTTGTTATACTGTTGTGAACATACCTTCTCAAATATTGTACACGGTGGTAAATGAGTAGAATCGAGCTTAAACAGGTCTGAGTGTAGGTCGAAATTTATTTGTTGGCCCGTGCTCATAGAAGTTTATACCGTTAAATTTTAATTTGGTTGAAAAGAAAATAGACACGTTCAATTTCGTCTCGGCTCAATTTGGCTTATCTTGTCTCACTATAAATATTTCAATTACATGCAATAAATTATTAATAATAGTTAATAATACTAAATGAGCCGGTTCACAAGCTTACTCAATCTTGAAATATTATGTGTCTAGACTCGGCTCGTCCTCAAACAAGCTTACTCAGTTAAGCTTACTTAGTTAAGTTCGAGGTCGCCGTGCAAGAAAATTGTCAAACTCAAATTTAGCTCAAAAAAATAATCACTCAAATTTGGCTGGATCAATTTAGCTAATCTAATTTTCACTATAAATAATCATTAAAAATTAAAAACTTATGTTTTACAACTATATTCTCAAAAATCTGTGCTTCTGTATAGTTTCTTCAACACATTCTCAATCATCCATATCCAAATTCAAATTCAACAGAACCCAGAATTTGAAAAACTAATTACCGTAAAGAATTTAGTTTGCATGGTGCAATGTGAAATACAAAACTAGTATAAAGTCTCACATCGAATAAAAGTAAAATCCCGACCTGATACATGAAACTACATTAAAATTCTAAAGCTCCCAACTATATTACACCAAATCAAGAGTGGTTTTGCTCACAATACATACAAAAGAAACACAAGCAGAAACAACATCTTCAGAAGCTTTCAACATTGGATTCAAAACGAGGCTTCGAAGCTTCCGAAAACGAAAGTCACTCCCAAATTAAATGACGAAACTGAGAAAATCACTCTCATCGGAAGAATATTTCTTCATGTGGACAGCTGGAAGCGGCCACTGGGTTTTCGTCTCCTCCAACCCTGAATTTAACGTTAGAATGATAAATATTCCGGTAACTAATGGGCTCAACATATTTTTTTTGGGTTGGTACCGGATTTATTAATGGCAACCCGGAGGGTTCCAGTCCGGGTACAGGGTTGTACACACAAAAACACCTTGAGTACACGAATAATTCAGAATCGGTCAAATTTGGTACACATGGCATCTCCACCGTCCATCTCACTCTCATATGATGCTCAACACTAATTACTAATATGCGATGTAATCAAATGTGTTTATCATAAAATACAATGTACTTTACTTTGTATTTAGTCTAAATAAAATTAGATGTATTGAGTTGTCTTCATCAATAGGTAAATATATAGGCTAATATAAGTCTAATTGAAAAGGCCTAATATTTTTGGGCCCAATATAAAAATTGGTAAACCGATAGAACCGAACCAAAACCCGGGTATTCGTTGGTTATTATATATTGAAAACCAAACAATCCGGGTCGGTTATGCTCACTCCTAATGAAGATGGGAGAGAAGTTATAGAAAACTTACAAAGGCTGCATAGTACACAAAAGTCAACCCCGCAAGGATAATGAACGCGATCTGGAACACGTTGTACCTGTATGCAATACAATTACAAACGGTTAAGTGAATTGTGTACGCTTAAATCAAAATGTGGGAAGTTAACTACAGAGAAATAATTGTGACTCACTTGTACAAATATTTGATCCCTCGAAGAGACTGCAATGTGTGCCCGAATATTTCTTGTGCAGCGGTTGCTTGAGCGTAGTATCCAAATGCCGTGGCACAGAACTGAATCACACTGAAATCGACCCAAAAACAAAATATTTAAAATGGTGATAAATATTGTGTTCGCCATTTACTGAAGAAAAAAATATAGAGAACGCTTAAACTCGTAAATACGTCGTTTCAAATCTTGCAGTGAAGATTTTATCACAGAAATGCTTAAAAACCTTTGCATTTACTGCAAAACGGGTGAAAGGTCAAATGTGATATAAAAAAACCAACCTAATGGAACAAAGAAGAATAAGTCCCACGTTAAATAGGAAAGAATTCATCAGAGTAGCTCCCCACCTGTAAAATTTGTTCAATCAATGAGCACTCAGTTTCGGTTAAACCGACAGATTAACACAAGCAAAGAAAACAAAAGGTTTAAGAAGACAAAGGATATTACTTCATGGGATGGATCGTAACGAACACTAATCTTAGACCAACCATCATGGCCCCAGCAATCACTGCAAGCAAGAGGTAGAAGCAAAAGAATGCAAATGCTGCAGTGCCCAGAAGACCTGTAAGAAGTAGCAAAATTTGTAATATCATTCATTAGGAAATATATACACACATACAATGAAATAGAAAAAAAAAAAAAGAGAGCTGTTTAGTACCCCAAATACTATCCAACTTGATAAAAATCTCGTTCAGGAAAGGAGAAAGAGGTGGATCGATCAACAGATATATGACAATGTGCACAACCCAAGCCACCGAAACAATCAACCTATTGATATAAAAAAAGAGTGAACAAAAGGGTAACTATGAACAATCTGAAAATAACTGCAAATAGCACAACATGATCCATCATGAAACCACAATTATCTCTATTAATTATTGTTGTGTTGCATCGGGACTTACCCAAAAACTCCCAACACAAGGTTTGCCAAGTATCCAAGAACAGTCAAAGCCCATGAAGTCTCGGCCTAAAATTGAGTAAATGAATACGAAAATAGTGAGAAAATCAAAATATATTATTTTGCATGAAGAGAACATTGTTGTTGCAGAAAACAACCTTTTCTCCTTGAGGATACATCTCTTCTAAGAGGTTCACGTCTTCTTCTAATTGAAGCAACTCCTGTGGAGTTAACCAAGCAATAAGCCATCAAATAACCATACTTAAGAAACAAATCAACAAAATAAGTTCATACTCTACAGTAATCAAACCATCATTATAGCAAAGAGGTTGCTCTATCAGAAGTGAAGACTAATACATGTTCGAGTAGTAAAAGTAAATATAACTTCTTAGCATTAGTCATCGGTACCTTTTCCACTGCCTTCACATTTTTGCGCCATTTTCTACCCTTGGCACCACTTCTTTCTTCCTGATGGAGAGAATCAGCTGCTTTCTTCAATTCCCTAGCCTTTTTACCTAGTTCAGTAGCTTCCTACAGTTCATCAATATTAGCTACCCATTAGCAACCACAATAGCCAAGGATACTTCATTTCCCCACGCCCATCAAAGGCAAATAGATAAAACCCATAAATGCAGTGAAGAAGTACCTTAATATACTGTGAGCGAGTGATAACTGCCTTTGGACGACGGATGAATGAAAATATAAGTCCCAATGGCAAAGAAGCAATGCCTATACCACCAAAAATCTGGACACAACATTATAGCAAAATAATTAAACAATTATTTTGAGCATAAACATGCAAAACCTTTATGGCCTCTAATATCATTCTGTCCACCTAAGATACTATAACGTCACAGAACCCAAGTATGCCTCAAATTGCACTACACTTTGTTGTTGTAACAATATAAAATTACCAGATGAGCTAGTTTTCACCTTTCAGAATGCACCTACCATTTATGTAGGAGGAACGGAATTGCAACTGCAAATGAGATTCGCAAGGATAAGCAAGAAAATGCTTACCGAGAAAAGCACGGATCCAGCAATAGTAGCAAGAGCAACAACGTATTCGGGGAATGTAGTCTGCATTGTCCATGTTTTCTCTGAATCGGCACTAGCCAAGTACGCAGAGCACTGTTAAGAAAGATGAAACGAAAACATGACAAGCTTGATGAAACTCCCTATCCTATATAACACTTGAAATGAACAATACAAATGAATGCAACTAAGGAAATTAACCAACAGAAACAGTACCGAGTGAGCTCCACTCCCACCAATGCAAGGTTGGTTGCTAGAATAATCCCACGTGCTCGGAAATGCAGTCGTTGAAGAAGAGAGATGCCTCACAGAGAAGTCCACCTTCCCAATCAAACCTGGAATACGTAAAAGTGTAGTAGAATAGAATAATAAGTGAATTGAGATCACACACACAAACTCATTGAACAACTCTTGAATAAACTTGAGTAGACTAATATTCAAATTGAAAAACATAATGATAATAAGAAATGTATCCTGTAAGTTCATTCAAAAATGACATTTTATTTGTTTCATTTGACTGAATATAGAAGAAACTTGGAAAACCATTTGTATTTTTATCTTTTTTATCACATATCAAAGCTTGAACCCAAAACCTTATCCACCTTAAATTAACCAAAATTTCTCTCTATTAACAAGAATAGCCTAAACAAACATCAACGAGGAGCTAGTAAACAGACACAAAGTATAGCATTTCAAAGCTTGAACTCAAAACTTCTCAACCTTAATCAAAGTAACCAAAACTTATTTCTATCACCAAGAATACTATAAGCAATCATGGCAATGTTTGTCAACTCACACATAAAGCTGAACCCAAAACCTTATCCACCTTAAGTTAACCAAAATTCCTCTCTATTAACAAGAGTAGCCTAAACAAACATCAACAAGGAGCTAGTAAACAGACACAAAGTATCCCATTCCAAAGCTTCAATTCAAAACTTCTCAACCTTAACGTAACCAAAACTTCTTTGCATCACCAAGAATACTATAAACAATCATGGCAATGTCTGTCAACTCAAATCCATAGAAAAGTTGAATCACAACAAAACAACAACTGACCGTATAAAATCCCGAGCACGAGAGCAATAACAACAGCAGTCACTCCAACCCAAATCAACGCACTCTTCACTCGTTTCCCCACACTCCTGGAAAAATCACAAACAACCCATCTCGTCAATCTCGATTCACAATCAAAACCCATATCCAAAACAATCAATAAACCCTAAAATGTACCGACTTGTCCTGATCTCCCTCGTAGTAGAACATCGCGAAGGGGATGACGAAGAACACGAGCACGGCGTCGAGTATATACACCGCGAGCCACAGATCCTTCATCGGGAGCGTCAGGTTACACGCGCCGTTGTAGATCGCGTGCTGGCACGCCTGACGGTTCGCCACGTCCGCCGGAAGCATCAGGATCGAAATGGCGGCGACGGAGAGCCCCAAAACGACGACGAATTTGGGGAAATAGGCCTGGTTCGCGTCGTCTGGGTGCTGGTAATTGACCAGGAGGTACACATTGAAGACGAACACGATCACGCACAGCACAATCGCGACTATAACGAGAGCGAGGTTGAAATCGCCCATCGCCGATTCAAATCCGAATCAAAACGAGCCGAACTAACCGATCGGAGATCAGAAAAGGAGCCAATTGCAGAAATTAGGGTTTTTCTCTTCCGGGGAAAATTGGGGATTTTCTTCGAGCTCTCTCCTGCAGATCTGGTTACAGTTTCAGATGAGAGAGGAAGAAGAGGGCGAGGGAGTTGAAATTACCGTATCGTCCCTGGGAGAAGCGAACGGCGTGCGGAGAGGTGTGAGCTGCGATGAGGACTGAACGGTAAATTACTCGCTCGTCACAAAGACGAGCTTGAGGAACAGCCTGTGATTGATGAGAGCGAGGCTTTGAATTTTTTAGCTGTTTTGAGTTAATAATTAAATAATTATCACATAATGAGACACGCTCGTGTGTGCTCCGCGGCAAATACGCGCGGCTTGATTAGAAACGGTGTCGTTTCGTGTTGGCCATCGCTCGTTTAGAGATTTTAGAAGATTTTAAATGCCGGATCAACCAACCGCATCGTGCCACGTGTAAAACATTGACACGTAGGCGTTTAATGTAGGTGAGTAGGGTGGGCATGGACCGTTTCTTCAATTTTGGTCTAAATTTTAAAACCGAGTCGTTCACTCCAATATGGTACAAGTTTAAATCATGAATTGTATCTTAATTGTTTAGGTATAATCATTCGGTTCAATTTAGAGGATTGTGATTTGAACTCTTTCAGACAAAATACATTGCATTATAATTTCTTTTGATTTTATTTTATTTAATATGCATGTTAAATTTATAATTATTAAAAGATGAAATATGAAATTGGAACATATTAGAATACACTCTAAACCAGTTCGTAGACAAGATATGGTAGCTCGTCTAACTTACCATGAACTGCTGTGTAATCATTTTAATGCAAAGTAAAATGCTTGGATTTGACGAATACTCGACATTCACAATCTAACATAATAATGAGAAGACTAGAGATGTTTGCGGTTCGATTTTAAACATGACTAACTCAAAACTAAATCAAACTCGATAAGTTTGATTTGAAGAAAAAAAAATCGAAATTATAGCCATACAATTTGGTTCGTTTCGATTTTGAACTGGCTAATTTTTTATCCGGGTGATTTTCTATGAACCAAATTTCATGGACTTCTTATATTTTAAGTTGTTTGACTTATTATTTGACCTGTAGGTTTCACGTTCGATTTTCTTTGAACCAATTTTCACTACTCTCACATTTGACTTACTATTTTGTCGGCTCAATATTTTTAAGTCCAATTAATAAAGATTAATGACTTGAAATGAGTCACGTGTCCAAATCGTTTAATTTTTTGTTCGGTTATATTTTTATCCGCTATAAATTTATAAACCAAAACTAAATTAATATAATTTCAATTCAATTCGATTTCGAACTGAACTAATTCAACTATTTTCGATTCGGCTATTTTTCTGGTCAGATCGGTGAGTTATTTTTGGGCAGCCTTATAAACATACAATTGTTACAGCTTCCACATTGCCCCGCAAATCAGACACTCGTTAATTAATAGTCTTATTACAAGAATAACAAGTAATTGAATTAGTCCACTACACCCAATAGAATGAGCAATTTAAGGAAAAAATACGAAGTGCCTCCAATTGCCGCATGTTGCAGCTTCTCGTCTCCTTCGACGTCGGCGAAATCGCCATCTCTGGCCTGGTTGAACCCTCCGGCGAGCCATCCCAAGTTCTTGTACGATGCTCCATACAGTTTCGACGTCGCAACTGTTGACCTGTCAATTTATTTATTTTCAATTTAGTCTTTAATTTTAATTTGTTCACTGAAAAATAAGTATTAAACATGTAATTAATTAACTTGTGTCCATGTCAACATCACATTCTTTGCATGGGCATGTCTTCCATTTTTCTGGAATTTGGGACGGAACTGTTTAATTCATGCCAAACAAAAAAATTCAAACCTCACAACTTTCGATTTCCCGAATAGATAATTATAGTTTGGAATGACACACTCAAGACATGTTTGAGTAAAGTTTAATGTAAAATAGTTACTAAAGAGATATGTGTATAAAGCATTATAAAATATACTTTTAAAGTGTTGATAAAGTATCTTAAACAAACCTGAAATTGAAAAAGCGTGTATATTGAGTTGTAATTCATAATTTAGATAAGACGTGTTACAAATCGATATTCTTATAACATTGACCCTATTTATGTAATTGACTAATTGGGTCTAGGAAATTTTTTAAAAGAGTTTGAATCTTATAAAATCTAAAATAGTGTTTAGAATTCAAGGCTCAACACGATATTTGAGTAGAATATGTTTAAAGATAAGTAGGACATGTAATATAATATTTAAAATAATGCTTTTATTGGTATTTTATTGTGAATATCATAAACAAATTTCCCTTGAAAAAAGCATAAATAAATTTATGCTGAAATTAAGACATCAGGTACAACATTTTGACAATAAATGTGAAGTGGACTTTCGAAAAATACATGACAGCAAGAACACATAAATATAAGACATAATGACACTTTGTTACATCTAATTACAGCGAAAAGATATTTTCATATCTCAACTAATTTTTTTTCTTTTCTAATACCCTGACATTTTTTCGTGACAACTTACTGTAAAATGACTAAAATGTCATCCAATAGCTTTTAAATTTTCAAAAATTGTCATGAGCATTGAACTGGTTCAAATTTAAACCCAAATTTTAACCGATTCAAATTTAAACTCACAATTAAACCAGTTCAAATTAAAAATTATCTAAAATGTCCTCCCATAACTTTTAAAACTTCAAAATGTGCCATCTAATTTAACACGATTTACCGAGACTTGAAGCTTCACCTCCACCCCCACATTATGTCCTTAATTTTAAATTTAAATTGGGGGTATAATTGTAATTTCATCTTAAATATAAACCAAAGATAAACTAAATTAGATTGGTTCAATTATAATTTTTTAAACCAGAAGTAGTATTGACATTTTAGAGGTAGGTTATCACAAAAATAAATTGTTAAAGTACTGAAAAAAGATAAAATTAGTTAAGGTATAAAAGGATTCGTAGATATAAA
>JAYMTP010005200.1:0-13733 GCA_036897365.1 Geranium brycei
TCTCGATTCTCCATTCTTTTTAATTAATTAAATTTTATTTTGAAAGTTCTGATCAATAAGGAACGTGTTGTTCTCCATCGTAAGATAATTTATGTAAACATTAATGGAAAGTTGACTAGATTAATGCAAATGATCATTAATGTAAATGTTCTCTTCTTAGAATTATGAATGGCAAGTAACGGAGTTGGTATGAGATTGATTTTTTGTTCTCACCTATCTGTTTTCTCTTTTTGTCCCATCCAGTTTTTTTTGTTTTTTTTCAAAAATATCTTTTGTCCTTCTCAAATATATTTAATATTTTTTTAACCTATAAATCCTTAAAGTTATATTATCTGGTCGGTGGGTCGGATAAAAAAATTAATTTTTCATTGATTAATATATATTTCTTAATTAATTAATCTGCTGTATTGGGCCTGAATGTTGGGCCTAGAGATTATGGGCCAGTTTCAATTAGGACCATAGATAGTAGGCCCCTTTCATCCGTTGACGTGGAGGGAGAGACGAATCATGAACTGCGCTCGTTTCCATTTCAGTTGGAGAACTACAATCGATGAGCCGGCGATGAAAAAAATCGGCAAATGTGACGAACAAAACAATGAAGCGAAAATAAGAAGAGTCCAATGCAGATCTGAAAAACAATGGAACCTTGAAGGAGATTGGGAATTTTCTCTGTAGAAAACTTCCATGTCCTTCGTATACGTAATGAAAATCCTCCCGATCCATTGTTGGATCAGGAGTAACTCCGCCGTTGGATGGTGGTCATCGCCGGCGTCTCCGAGGCCTTTCTCGCCGATCCCAACCCCGACAAGATCAATTTCGGAGTGGTACGTACCATTAGTAGTTGCTTGCAGCTTGGAAATATCAATTACTTGCTATTGATTCCAGAAATTGCTAGTGTTTCTAATTTGGTTCGCTATTCAAAGAGTGTTTGTGAGAGTTCAATTTCGGCATGATTTTTGGGATTTTCGTCTATTTTGTCTGTTGATTTCATGCTTGGCACAGTTCTCATGGTTCCTTATCATGGTAACATTGTTTGTTTTCATATAATGTTAATATAGAGCTTCATTGCTATGAGTTTGTATTGTCATGGAGTCAATCTGTACTGTAATCAAATTTAGGGAATGGTTGAAGAGAGTGTGAAGATAGTTTATGGAGAAGATTCAGATGTTGTGAGGTTTTCAGGTGTCCAGTCTCTATGTATCTGGTACCCGAGTGCGTCATCTACTTGACAAATTTATTTCCCGACCCTACTTGATCAGAGAAATGCACCTGATCGACTATGCAAACAAAATTTTCATTGATGAAGTAGTATCAGAGATGGTGATTGTGTTTGATTTCGTCATCATCATACTTCCAAGGCACTAATCAGTAAGTGCTCTTGAAACTTACGAGGGTAAAGCCATGGTGTAGTCATCGCCGATGGCAAGACTTCTCCAAAATATAGCCAGGACATACTCAATCACACCCGTCACTGCATTGTGCTTTGGTAGTGGAACATCGACTAGAAGGACTTGCACTTCTCATTTAATTCACTTATTTCCCTGTCGTTCACACCTCTCAACTAACCAATATACTTCCTCATCAATTTTCATTGAAGAATATGGTTGACTAAAGGGGATGCTGGTTTCTTGTCCATTGGTTTCTTGGAGAACAATGGTTGCCACCATTTCCTTGTATTGAAGGTACGACTTTTAAGCTATTTACTGTGTCAGTATTTTGCTCAGTCTTATTTATGTGTACGCCTTGCAAATAATGACCCCTTGAGCACATGGGACAATAGGGGGGACATGGTAGTCAATAACTACTAACATGCCTGACCATAAATTAGATCAAGAGAGAAGGTTCATCAAGTTGTGCGGATTGTTTAATCTCTTTTGTCAGTCTTTGTTTACTAAAACAAATGAAGAATGGGATCTTCTACTACATTTCTTTTGTTGGTGACATTGTTTGGTGCATTTGGTAGGAAGCATTTCACACTGATAAAATGATCACATGGACACTATCGTCATGCATGATTGATTAGTTTCAGATAGTAAATCTTGTTCTGTACTTAGTTCGATGCACTTGGCACTTCTCAGAATAAGACTTACATGATTGAATACATGTTGACTGACATCACAGAGTTAAAATTTAGCTATCTATTGTCGAAAAGCTGTTGTTCTTGACAAACAAGAGTATCTTCATTATAAAAGCTCGAATTGCTGCATGCAAATTGCATATTGGCATTTTTCTGCATACCTCTTTTCTGATGAGTCATCTGATTCACTTCCTAGTATTTGGACTACATGCTTGTTTGCATCACACATATAATTGTATACTGAGCAATAATATTTCTGGGGAAATTGTGTACTGTTGAAAAGCTGCTGGTGTCATTAATAAATGTAGCCTTTATTATATAAATCTGACTGGCCATAAATAGGTAACGAGCACAATACAGGGCCAGAGAAATCCAGAAAAGCACTGAGGCTAAAATTAAATATGAAGGTAGGAACCTGTAAACATCTTTCCTCTTTGCATTAAATAATTGCAAATGGTGACATAAAGAAACATCTAACAAAACTGTTTTGCCACAAAGTAGTATCATAGTAAATCTTATCCTAGAAGCTGTATCAAAAGCAATTTTCCTTGTGAAAAAGAAGTAATAAACATCAAAATCTTGAGTTCCTACCAGCTAGCTTGAGGTGTATTGTAGAATAGCATCCCAATTATCACAGGATTCATAATGAAACGATAGACTAAAGTGCATATATTTTCCTAACAGGGCATTGAAGATTTCAACAAATGAATCTGAAACGCACGGAAGTTTCTTATCTTTGGCATGGACAGGGTAATTATTGGCTACTCATTAAATTTCATTTAATTACTACACCATTTGCATGTTGTGTTTATCATGAGATTCAGCTAGTTGATCTCAACAACCACATTATTTTGCTGATAATTGAAGATGATATATCAGTGTACCTTTACCTCTAGATATGAAAATTATGATCATAAATTTACCAGTCTTGTGGACCTTGCTCAAGCACAATTACATTATTTTTAGACATAGTAAATCTACTACCATACACTAGAAATAGGAAATTGTAGAAGACAATACATAATAGAACATACCATGGGAGATCCATGAACAACTAGCTAATCCCTTCACAATCAGTGGCAATGCTGGTGTTGACGGTGACTCCTCAACCCCTTGCCAATGCCAAAACACAGAGTTGAAGTAGGTGATCTAGCTGCTTCCTCTTCTTCATAGTCCATCCTAGAATCAAACGACGAACCCCTGCTTGAAAACTTGCTCCTACGCCCATGATACTTTGAGGAAGACCATGGCGGGGACGACGAAGAAGATGACGAAGATAAAGAGGTGGGTGAATTAGTAGACCCGTCGGTTTTCCTCTGGATGATTTTCAGGAACCACAAGGACTGCAAAAGATTGGATCTTGATTGGTTCTTGGCGGGCTTTTTAGTAGAATTGGAGTAATAGGAAGGAGGCGGGGTTAGAGGAGGGAGAGAGGACTCGCATGAGGCGTGTTTTGGAGTGCCCGGTTGAGACTCCCACATGAACGGTACTGCCCCAGAAAGGCCACCATGGTAGACTCTGAAGGAAGGGTTGGCCATGGAAGTTTCCTTGGAAAGAAGCCTAGAGAAGAACTTGTCGTCCTGCATGACTTGGACAGTCTTCTTCTTGGGAACTTCAGGACTAGTACCATACATTATTTGGAAATGATAGGATAGTTTGGTTTAGGCTCTTGTTTGTTACAGTGTTAGATCTGACTCTGAGGAAGAAGGAGAAGGAGATGTACATATAAATAGAATATTAGTGAGACTGTGTTTACACATGCATTTCTATAATTGACTTTACTAGCCTGTCAGGATGGGTATCCACATGGTAATTTTTTAGTGAAAATAAATGTTTCTAGATTCCATACCTAATACCCTTTCTGGTTCTCTCATTTTTACTCTAGGAATGTTGATCTTATAATGAATGTTGATTCAAGCCTGTTTTAGTTGAGGAATGTTAGTTTAATGATAGAGACTCTCTCTGGTGTGATGTCTAATTAAATTCCTAGAAAATGACTCTCCCCTTTGTGAAGCTTGAATCTGAAACTAATTAATCTTGTTCCTTGTTTATTTGGTTGGTTGATGAGGATTTGATCCTGGTATCAGATTTCAAGTTACTATTGCAATTGAGTTGGTTCCAGCTGGGTGGTTTTGTTTTTCGGGAAACAAAAACAGAAAACATAAAAAATAACAGGCCCTTGTTGATTGGTTTGTGCATTAAATGAGGGAGAAAATGACTTGGTTGTGTCGCTATGGTCCTCTGCACAGTTAGTGATGGCAATCTGGGTCATGACCCATGATCCGACACCAAAGTTAAATGAGTTTGGGTTTGGTTTAATAACACGTGTCATCCCATTGATATGTAGTTAATTGTGACAGGTTCGTGTTAACTGTTGAACATGTTTAAATTAATAGGTGAAGTTTCATACTTATTATTCACCCAAAAGTTTAGTCGAACTTAATGCATAATTCAAGAGTGATTTGATTAGAGAGATTAATTGAATTCATTTGTTGAACCATCAATTTATTATTGCATTGTGTTGTGTGAAATCGTATTCATTGATATGAAGATGTTGTTCATGTTGAATTGATCTATTTATTATGGTACTGCAGCTTTGACAATATATGACCCTGACTTGAAAATACGGACTGGCATCTCTATACACCGAAAGAAGACAGGAAGGGTTGTCCGTACGTGGGGTGGGGATGATACTAACTTTAAGGTCACTCACCCACCTAGTCCTTCGGTGGGGCTGTGCAGGGAAGAATATGGAGATTTGATCTCATCAGCCTCTTTAATGGGCTGTTAAAGTTAGATTCAACTCTAACCTTTGAAAGGGGTAAGAGAAAAGTTTGAAGTTCGTGTCTAGAAGACACGTAAGGGATGTTTTGAGGTGATAAACTCGAAAGAATTAGAAAACAACCTAGTTGTATAAATAAAAGGTTGATTTCTTGATTGTAGAGTTCGGTATGACTTATTTAATTTAGTTTTATAAAATTTACATGGTATAGGTTTCTCGAGTCTATTCTCTTATGATCTGTTAAATCCACATAAAAATATAAAAAGAAAAAAGTCGGAGAAACTAAAAGTAAATGGAAGATAATAGAGTACCGCAATAAAAGTTTAATTTAGGTCTATGATACCTAAGCTTGGGTGCTTAATCAGGACGATTAGAATTATATATTCTTGATATAATATTTTAATATCAGTCATATGTAAGTTGATGGACACATCATATTTCTGATTTCATATACTTGTATAATTTGATAATGTTAAAACAAGATCTTCAATGGAAAAGGGCACCTAGATATATTTGAAATTTTTAGTTTCCAATATACATACACTCAAGTTTAATTATAATTTTCTTTTCTCAAGAAAAAAATTATAATTTTCTGGTTCACACAATTCCTTCTTTTCTAGTGTTTAATTGTTATATGAAGGACTAAATGTGAAAAAATTGAGAACTTAGGTAATTTGAAAAAAAGTGATTTAAACTTTTTTTTTGAATCAAAGCATTTAATTTTAAACCTAATCTGATTGTAGTTTTAAAGAGACCTTTAACTACTGGGTAAACTCATAATGTTAAAAATAATTTAAACTTGTACACATAATTTAAACTTGAGTGTACATGTGTTAGAAGTACAAAATTTTTGAAATATATCTTTCTGTTTTTTTCTAACTGCCATTTATTTATTTTGGATTGTCCATAATTTATCTATTTACTGATGTTGTTTGACTTCCTTGGAGTAGATCAATCTTTCTACTTGTATTGTAGCTCACGCAATAAAGTATAAGATTACTGGTTTTAATCTTGTGTTTGGTGTATTTGATGTATAGAGTTATTTTTTTTGAAATGGATGAATAAAGTTATTTGTTGATCATGCTCACAATTTCTTGTTACTTTTATTACCTTGTTATATATTATTGGCCTCCGGCATTTTGTTTTCTTCTCTTTTTCTTGATTTAGCTTCCCTTTGTTTTTCTTATTAATAATAATTCTGTATGCAGATAAATACAATTTCATGATGGTAAAAAATAATTTGTTTTTTTTATCCTAACGGTTTCCCTCTCTAAAGAAAGCACCCTCACAACTCTTGCGTTTATCCAGGTCAACGGAGGAGCAGCCTATCCGATGACCGTTTCTTTCTTTTCTTTTAGTTGTTTTAGCCTTCTATTGTGTTTGTTGAAAGACCCCAAACTGAATTGGACCAGGGAGGAGGAGAAATGACTCTTCGAGAACCATACCTGTTTTTTTCAGATCTGAGTTCTGTTGGGGTTTCTTCGCAAGCGGGGCTTGAAGGAGGAGGTAAAGATGGTGGTTGAGGCTTCAACAACAATAAATCATAGGGGGTGGATTTCTGGTTTGAGTCTCTGGCGTTCCGAGGTGTGCAGGCTTTCTCGTGACCAGTTCGGGGGCTTTGGGTTGTTTTTATTTTTTTTCAGTTCGGCTTGTTTTATTTTCATTTGTTTCGCCTATTCTTCAGGTTTTGATGTAAGTTTTCATCTTTGTGAAGTGTGTTCTGCAATTTGCAGCTGTGATTTTTTGTGACAGTAGTTTGCGATGTGTCCTGCAGTTTACGGTTGTGGTTTTTTGTAGCAGTGGTTCAGCGGTGCGAGAATGCTGAAAGATCTGTTAGGGTTATGACATATTTGCTCTGAATAAATCATGGGGTTTCCCCATCCAGATGAGATGAAGGTTATGGTGCGAGAGAATTTTTTCTGTTTAGCCTTAATTTTTCAGTTTGAAAGTTAGATGTGAGGTTATCTCATCGGCTCTTATTGTACTCTTAGTCGTGTTATATATATATATAAATAAAGAAGATGCCCAAAACAAATAATTTTGATTATATTCGGTATTCTGTTATTGGTGATGACAGTTTGACCAAGATTATATTTACAGTTATGGAAAGTGTTTTATAAGTGGGAGTGTGATTGAGTGATAAAAGCCTTGCTGCGCGGAGCTCATGTGCAGTGCGCTTATGTTATGTGATAGGATCTGTTACATTAAACCCTTTCATGTTCCTCTGGTATGGTTTGCATGTGATTTACCATTAATTCAGATCCTTTTATTCTATTAAAAATTGAGACCAATTATAGATTGTCAATATAATTTGTGTTAATAACGACCCAACCCTGATTTTCATATAAACTAAATACTTGCCCTATCAAATGAGAACTCTTACTTTTTAAAACTCGATCTGAAATTATTTTTAAAAATATTATTATTCAATATATATCAAATATTTAAATTACAAGATGTAGTATATATATTGGGTTATGCTCGCTTAAGTCACTTTCTCAATCAGTTTTGGTCATTTTATAATTCAAAAAAAAATTCTGCTACCGATGTATTTATTTTAATTTTATTAGTTTTGAAGTAATATGTATTCTTGAATTTTAACGTGGGCCAGCCCAACAAAAATGGTTAACTAAAAGAATGGGTTTAGAATAAAAATGATTAGAAAGAGAAGTTGGCCCAATGGGCCCAGATACATCGCAAAAGATAAATAACAAAATTCAAGGAGTGATGAGTGGCTTTGACATTTGTGTAAATTATTAGGCAATTACTTAAAGTTGGGATGGGACGGCCCAACAATTATTTGCTCCTCCACTCACAAAATCGACAATCGGATTCTACACTTTTTACTGCACATTCTCCTAATATTTTACGTGTTATGTCGATTACAAATTGATTATACTCTTTTTATCAACGATGAATTATAACTGAAAGATTGTGAAATTCTGAAATAAAAATTACAATCTCAACAAAAAAAAATTATGAGAACTGAGAAGGGTCTACAAAATACAAATAGAAAAAAATAAGCAATACATAAAAAAATGTGATTAAATACGAGTAGTTGAAGTTTAAAATTATTTATAAAGTCGCAGGCTGTGTTTTTATTCGTGCAAATGAGTTTGAGAACAACCTCTTTATCTAACTTTTGAAATAAAAAATTAAACAAATTTTATAATAAATGTTGAATGGAATATAAGACAAATTTTTAGAATTTAATTATATAAAATAATCACTTATGACAAGGCAGAGTATCTAACAACGTTTGTGTTATTTTAATGTAACTAAAATCGTATCATACCATGATGATGTCCGAAATGTTAGGTGATGCACGTATTTAAAATGAACAGCAGCAGAGAAGTGCAGTGGAGTGGAACTCTGTGACGTGTAAAAGGTTAAATATTGTGCAACGGTCACTAGCAGCATCAACTGCGTTGGTTGGGCTGTCTGATTCCCCAACGGCTCTAAATACTCAACCTTACCATAGTAAAAGCCTATGCTTCAATTTTTACTGCCAACGCATGGTAAAAAAACTTAGTGTTACTTTTGTAGTTATATATCTTACCTTTTTTTGAGGGTTATATCTTACCTAGTTACTAGAAAGATATGGTTGTAATTTATAATCCTGTACTCTACAATATATTTAAAATTGGACGAAGATGAATAAAATATTATATTACAAAAATTAAAATAAAATAAAGAATGTTGCAAGGGACACTAGATGCTTGTCGAGTAGAAGAGTCTCTAAAAATTAATCGGAGATTAGTCAAAATTAACCGGGAGTCATCAAATTTGTATTTTAGAAATTTTTTCAATTTTTCTCAAATAAATCAATACATATATACAATAAAAATATGATTTGTGGTGCATAACGATCGTAGAAATACATAAAAATATCAATACTTAATATTTGTTCAATTTATATACTTAAAAATATAAATATATTAATAAAAGTATTGATTAGCATAAACTATTTTAGTTTTATTATTATTTTAAATTGAGTTTTTAAAATGTTTTTGCCTAAACTCAACTAGAGTCTACTTGACTAGCATAAATATGATGTAATCCATTTAGATCCATCTATTCAAATTGAACCGTTTGAATACATAAAATCAGGTAAGTGTTGAAAAAATTTCGGCATAAACACTAACAAGTCCGCCGCCTAAGCCGAATTTACAACACTAACATACAATCTAAAAAATTTAATAAGATACTTTTGTAATTTGTGAGTTATTTTTGTATAAAATTAATATAAGAATACTTTTGTTATTTCCATCTAAATTTAGGTATGTTGTGCATGCAATAAAACTTAACAATAATATATATGGTTGATAAGATTAATTAAAAAATAAATATAGTGGGTCAACTACTATATAGTTACTTGAATTGAAATTCAAGAATCTCCAAAACTTTATAATAGACCACAGTCCACATTTCAAAGCCAAAGTTCCTCAAACGGTCACGTTTGGACAGTACACATCATTACATAAATATTTTTCCCTGCCAAGGGCAAAATATTTTAAAACAATTCCCACCATCCACTGCGAGAATTTACCAAAGACCAAGGGGCCTTTCAGTAATTTCAAGTGGACAAAGAAATCGAACGTTATGGTACCCTTTTTCAGTCTTTATCTACTCCGTGAGCGTTCGCTACTGTTTTCTGTATTTTTCTCTTCTCCGTCTCTACACTCTCTCTCAGACATTACGTCGAACACCTAACGCGCAACGCCATTATCATCACATTTTCACTTCCATTTCTACGGTTTATTGCTCTGGGGGTTTCTTGTTTTGAGTTTTTTTCCTGGTTTTCATGGCCTCAGCCCTAGATTTCGGTGCGCGAGAGGCGGCGATGGGTTCTGGAATGGACATTGAATCTGGTGAAGCGACGGCGAAGGTTGAGAGTGGGGGTGATATGAAGGGTACGGAGATGGAGAGAAGCTTCAGAGCGGAGATCGACACATCGGCGCCGTTTGAATCTGTGAAGGAGGCTGTGAGTCGATTCGGCGGGGTTGGTTACTGGAAACCCTACAATTTGAACAAGTTTTCAGAGCTTGAGGTAGTTTTTTTCTCTGAGATCCTTTTTCTTTCTGTTAAATTTTGATTTTTTTTTTGTTTGCTTGTGGCAGTAATTAACATTTTTCTAGTAATTTCTTGTTCATGTGGGTGTTGAAATTGCATTGTGCTTTTGGGGGTGAATAGTTGTTTGGTTCATGTGTTTGGGTTTCAGTGCACTGAGAATTGTTTGATAATCTGGGTTTTTGAAGGATTGAGCCTTTTTTAGCAGGAAGCTGTTCTCGGCCAAAACCTTCTTTTGGACACTAACTTACCAAACAACCCCTTAATTGTTTTCATTTTCCAGTTAAAAATTGTCGTTTCAACTCTGGTTTTCAATTTCCAGGACTTTCAAGTTTGTTTGTTAATAATGATCTGTTGACCAAAGGGTCTATCTTTCTATGGTTTGCAAGCAAACATAAAATTTGGTCTTGAGCCTTGTGAAAATGTGAGTTTTGGTTGATTAGTGTTTGGACTTGTTTTTTTCCTTATAACCTGCTTTCAGACATCTGCATTGCAACAAATATTTGGATAACAAGGATTGTTGAGATCTCAAAAGGTTTAGGGTTTTCCATATTACTCCTTCAGTCTAGGAATAAGTGTTCCATTTCCATTATACAAGTTAATCAGTCCTAAAATTCACTATTGATATCATTTCGTATGACAATTTTAATAGAGACCATAGGGGTGAATGATGGAAAGTCAAAACACTACGAAAGCAAATTCTTAATTTATGCCCATAGTCAAATGGGACACGTGGAATTATATTATGCCATATTCGTATGTATATTTATCCTTATAAGCACTTAGTCATTTAAGGGAGGGAGGGTGGGTGTCCAAACTTCACATATGCATTCTGGTTTATGTGCAATTGTGTATAAATGCATGGCTACACTGAAAATAAGCTGCTCCCGGGTTTCATTAGCAGCAGTTACAGTTAGGTTTTGGGTAGTTAGGCATTCAAGTTACGGAGTACAGGTTTGTTACACCATTTTACACTCTCCATCTCTCTCCTACCTTTTATTTCCTCCTAGTTTTACCGGTTTCTGCTGCCCTGCATTAGAAAGAAACAACAAACCGAAAATGCTGATAAAAAAACCCGAAAATGCTGACATTGTGAAAGTGTCATGTTCATGTAAGATTATAAGCCTCCACCCTGTGTATATGCTGACGTGTTTATATTGTTGATAGCATGAGAAGGAAGAAGTTGACATTGTGAAAGTGGAGGAACACGCAGTGCAATTAGAGAAAGATCTGATTATGAAAGAAAGAGAGACATTGGATGTCTTAAAAGAGCTTGAATCAACAAACATGATTGTTGAAGAATTGAAGCTAAAGCTACAGAAAGAAGCTTCTGATGTTAGTCTGGCCCTTCAAGCCAATTCAGATGGTAAAAACATGACATGCGCTGTAATGGATTCTGAAAAGGAAAATTATGAGAATCTTAATCAGAATCCTGCTAGTGGTTTGATCTCCTTCCCATCTTCAGCTCCGGGTTTAATCTTAATGGAACTGAAACAAGCTAAGCTGAATCTTACCAGAACAACTACTGATCTCGCTGGCATCCGAACTTCTGTCGATTCACTCAACAAGAAGTTAGAGAAGGAAAGAAGCTCGCTTGAGAGAACCAGAGAAAGGTTGACTTTGAACTCCTCGAAAATTTCTTCTCTTGAGGAAGAACTAAGCCAAACAAGACTAAAGCTACAACAGGTTGAAATCAAAGGCGATAGTACTGATGATAGTCCCTCGGACATCTCAAGGGAGATACAGCGGTTGAGTTCCGAGGCAGAGGAGTTCAAAAAAACAAGTGAAGCTGCAAGATCGGAAGTTCTAAGAGCATTGTCGGAGATTGAACAAACGAAAACTAGGATCAAGACAGCTGAGATCAGGTTGTTTGCAGCCAGAAAAATGAAGCAAGCTGCTAGAGCAGCAGAAGCCGCTGCTTTTGCAGAGATCAAGTGTCTATCAAGCCACGAGAACTCAAATGGAGATTCATTGCAAAGTTCTGGAGTTACCCTTTCGATAGAAGAGTACTCTATGTTGACCTCCAAAGCTCAAGAAGCCGAGGAGCTTTCCAAAAAACGAGTACTAGAAGCTATGCTTCAAGTTGATGAAGCAAACGCATCCAAAATTGAAATATTGAAAAGGGTGGAGGAAGCCACTGAAGAAGTCAAAACTAGTAAGAAGACGCTGGAAGATGCTCTGAGCCGAGTAGAGGCTGCCAATAGAGGGAAACTCGCGGTTGAAGAAGCTCTTCGCAAATGGAGATCTGAACATAGCCAGAAAAGACGTTCTGTGCATAACTCCACTAAGTTCAAAAACCCATCTCACCAGCGGAGGGAGTCGCGCCTCATTGATGTCAACGGGCTGAATCTAGTTAGTGACGACGAGCCATCGCCTGTTCTCAAGCCTACCCTTTCAATCGGTCAAATACTGAGTCGAAAGTTGCTCCTCCCACAAGAGCTGGAAATTAATAAACGGGAGGGTATGAGCAGCCTGAAACAAAAGGTGTCATTGGGCCAAATGCTCAACAAACAAACAGGAGACATACCTGCTGCTGCTGCTACTGCTACAAAGGTTGAGAAGGAAAGTGGACAGAAGCAGTTCTTGGGGAAGAGAAAGAAGTTTGGGTTTGCTAGGTTTTCATTGCTCTTGACAAAGCAAAGCAAGAAAAAGAAGAAGCCAACTCTGAACTTGAGGTAAAAATTGAGGAGGGTTGGTTAGTTTAAACAAAACACTAACCTCTAAAAATGTTATTATTCTGGTTTCAGAGTATTTTATCCTTAGAAAGCTCATGTTGTTTGTCTCTTAATGCTGGTTTGGTTTGCAACCTATCATCCTTATGGTTTGTTGTAAAGATGTTTCGGATATTACATATTTATGTATCTTCAGCCTTTGTTTTCATATATTTGTCGTATAGTTTTCTTCTACTTTGAGCTCTAAATGGTGCCTGCTGGTATATATCACGCAAACTCATAATGTGCAGGAATGTAGTTTTTTTTGGAATATAAGAGCTTTATTTGCTTGTGTAGAGTCATATAATGTGAAGCTAGTCCGATAGTAGAAGGATGTGAATCAAAACAACATCGGTCAATAAACATCTTAAGATTATGTATTTCGAGTTCCGACTATACATAATTTTTTTATCTACCCGGGTTAAATCTTTTTGCCTCATCTATACGGTAAAAAATTCAAAATAGATTGTTAGTTTCGTTTTTTTATAACTCAAAGTTTTAGGCAAATATAAATTGTGTGTTTATTATAATATTTACAAGTATATGTCATTCAAGAATATGTTCTTTTGATATAATTTGAAAGTTATGTAAATATCAGATGTGACATTCACCGCTACTTATCTTAGAAGAATTCTAATAGTAGAGGTTGTATGAGAGCATCTTTACTTATCTAAGTATGATTGTAATTATAGTTTTTGAGTATGATTAGTCTATTAATTGGCTTGCCTAAAAATATGCAGCTCTTAATAATAATATATAATTGATGTTATGCTATTTGACAATTCAATCTCTTATATTGTTTATAACACATTATCAGTAAGAAATTTTTTAAACTTTATAATTATATATAATAAGTTAAGGAGAGGAATATCAGAATTTTTTTAAAATCCAAATAAAAGAAACAGATAGCTAAAAATAACTTATACTTCAAGGAGTCTCAATCATTACACAGTGCCCACTATGTGGAGTGAGGGAAGAGACGGCGGACCATTTGTTCTTGGAGTGTCGGGTTGTGAACCTAATTTGGGGGGATAGATTGTTGAGGAGAGTCCGAAGTAGAATGCAGAAATGCCCAAAGGTGGTCGACTGGGCA
>JAYMTP010005201.1:0-13732 GCA_036897365.1 Geranium brycei
AAATGAACGGGTGGGTGGGTAATTGAGTCGGGTGGGTAGAAACCCGACCCGTGGACACCCCTACCCCATGGTGAGTTGGGTTAACTTGAAAATCAATCAACTTCAACATCGTAAAAATCCAATGCCTTTATTGTAACAGGTTCAGGACCAATTCTGGAAACATTGTATTTGATACTTTTGGGGTAGTTTCAAACATTTTGAGTTGGGATGGTAATCGCCCCATTGTTAAACCATGGAAAATTTTCACAAAATTTCCCTGTGCGTGACCAACGAACTTCGTCTGAGTTCGTTGTACCCTCTCCCCCTCCCCTGGCTAAAAACGTTTCTATTATGATTCATTCGGAACCCTCGACGAATGAGGTTTGCTCAACAACCTCTCCCTATCAACCCCGTTCATCATGATCTCGCCCGACGCACGAACACGCAACTTCGGACGTTTGGCGAACCCCCGTCCATCTAGGAGAAGGACTATAACCTAGACACCCAAGAAAGTCCCAACCGCACACTGCTGGCGCACTTCCTGCTTTCGAACAACGAAGCACCCCGACGTCTGAAACCCGACAAGCCCAAGACGGAGGGCCGACCTTACAACGCCGGCCCGACAAGGAGTCAATATCGAGCCCAGAAGAAGGACCACTCAAGATACCACATCGGGCAGGTCTACCCAACATCGGCCCACGGCGCAAGCCCGCGACGCTATATAGGCGCGCACGACCTTTCGTGGCCAAGAAATGTCACCTCATCGCCCTCTACACGCAAGAAGACTTACGCTATTCAGTTGGACGCACTAGATTAAGATTGAATATGCTCAAGTTAGCGCCCAAGATAGGCGCGTGCGACCTTGTTTCGTGGCCAAGCAATGTCACTTCATCGCCCTCTACACGCAAGAAGATTTACTCTATTCAGCTGGATGCACTGGATCAAGATTAGGGATGACAACGGGTCAGGTTTGGGGCGAGTTTGACCAAACCCGCACCCGAAAGATTTGAACGGGTACCCGACCCGGAAAAACCCGTTCAAAGTGAGCGGGTACCCGCCCCGCTCAAAACTCGTCGGGTGCGGATTTTACCTGAAACCTGAAACTTGACCTGAAAAGTATCCAAAATGCAATTTTCTTTTTCAAAATGTCCCGAATTTATAATATATAATAGAATGTGTAATTGTTTTATATATTTTATATAATGTATAATATATAATTATATATGTAATTGCTTTAATTAAAATTGTTTTAATGTTTTTTGTTAAAAAATAATTATATATGATATATAAAATAATTTATTTTCTTATATGGTACGGGTATGGGTTGGAAACGGGGCGGGTATAGGTCAACTCGCATCTGACCCGTACCTGTCAAAAACCCGAGGGAAAAACCCATACCCGACCCTAACCCGATTTGTTTTGGGTTTTACCCGTTCCGATCGGGGCGGGTTAATCGGGTACCCGTCGGATTCGGGTCTTTTTCCCATCCCTATTCAAGATTGGATACGCTTAACTTGGTACCCAAGATACATGATAGTATTCTCTCCCTTTATTTTAGTGGTTTCCTAGATCTTTTCCTTTATTTAAGGAACTCCTCTGTAAAGTAGTATAAATAGGGGTGTAGAGCATTGTAATTCTCAATTTTTGTAGAGCCAATTAACAAGATTCGACTGTAGTTCACGGTCATTCTGACCACCGGAGGTTTTTTCGGACAAATAAAATACTGATCGCCTCCTCAAGAGAAGGAGTGATCGGCGCCCGGTCCTTAAACACATCTCGTCTTGCTTATCTTCGTTTGTTTGCTTAATCGATCCAAGTACAACAACACCTAATCAATCGCTCACTCTATATACTTGTTTCTACGACGAAAGATTAGTAGGATTCTAGCGCAGTCAATAAGTCTCTCTCAAACGCCGTAGAGTCCTTGCTCTCCCTAAATAAATTTGATTGAGCTTGAGCTCAACTTTTAAAGACTTTTTTGAACGATTTAATAATATAATAAAAAAAAACTCCTATGAATGCTTATGTGTCAAAAGATGTATAATTCGTCTCTGAAATAAAACATGTGCGAAAAATAAGAACAACTTACCATGAAATGATACGATAAATAGAGTTTCGATCTTATACTTATAAACCGGTTTATTTAGTATTTAATTAATAAATATTATAATAAAAAGTAAACAAAATCGAATCAAGTTCGAGTTTGTCTGTACATTTTCAAATCCAACTAGAGTTAAACTCTCGTGAGTAGGGGTGTTTAAATAAAACCGGTAACCGGAAAACCGACCAGAACCAAGCGAAATCCGGTGAAAATTCTCGATTAACTGAACGTCCGTTTTCAATTTCAGTCGTTTCAATTTCTGGAAACCGTATAAAATTGGTTTGGTTATTGGTTACATGAACCGGTTTCGGTTTCGTGAATTAGAAAATTATTTTTCCCAAATTCAATCAAGTTAAAGTTTGTAGTTTGATTAGACTTATTTACCACTCTAATTGTGGCCGAATAAATTTTCTCTATTTTCTGGTTCAGCTTCGAGCCTTCGAAGTTGGTAAATACTGAGAGAAGCGGAACATCTATTTCTGAAATCTGACTTCTTTTCGATCTGAGAAATTTGAACTCCGGCAGGTACGATTTCGTCTCCGACTATTATTTTCTCTGTCATTTCTACCTTTTTCCTGTTATCTCTGTCGTCGGAGATCTCAGTCCACGGCGATCTGAGCATTCGCACCGTCTTCCACGGCCCGGATCTAGAATTTGGATCACAATCCATAACCCTAATTGCTTTGGAACGATTACTTTTCTCTATGCACATTTCTGTTGCTGTGTGCGCCGTACATTTTCCCACGGTTTCTCAGTAACCAAACATAGCTTTAGCGCTGTTGTTAACATTTGTAATTCAGCTCTTATTTGAATTTTATACGATTTTCTTTTGCAGGCTGATTTCATGCAGTTCTTCACTAGAATTAGGCAAGTTAGTTGTTAGCAATGTTGCCGGCTAGATTTTTACTGTTTGGGAGTAAGGATTTGAGCAAGGTTGAGAAACCCACAGATGCTCCCAAGAGGGAGCTTGTTCCAAGTCTGAAACTACAAACAGATAGAGATGTGTATAGGCCTGGTGATCCTATTGCCATCACCATTGAGATTAGCAACCCTGGTAGCAATGAGGTGCCCTGTTCACTGTTGGTCGAGAAGCTTAGTTTTGAACTTAAAGGGATCGAGAAGATGGATGCTCAATGGTTTGCCACTCAGAGGCCACCAAAGGGATCAAAGAGAATGAGAGGTTTGTATTGCGGTTCTTATTATTTTGATACCAGAATAGACTTTAATGTTTAGTGTACTTCCATGCTTATTATTATCTATATTTTGAAGTTTCCATCTCACATTGTTTAGGTGCTGAAAAATACTGTAAAACTAGAACGCAAATGTAAAAGTTTGGATCTTGCACACTTATGTTGTTTGAGGGAAAGGCTCATTCCGTCCAAACTAAGCTTCCCATTTTCATAAAGTAGATGTCCCAAAATCATTTTCCAATTTCTCTTCTAGGAGTTTAGTTATGCTTACCAATACTAGCAATAGTAACTGGAGAAGGAAAGGTTTATCCGCATTGGTTTTCTTCTGTTGTTCGTAGGATCAGTGACTAGTTATACTCATCAATTGTTTCAGGTGAACGCGTATTCATGGACTGCTCAACGCCATCAATAATTTCAAACCAGATTATTTCTTCTGGTGTCACTAAAACATGTAAGTTCATGTGCTCATTTATCATATTTGTGCTTCCACATAAATGTATATATTGTTTCTCCAAAGCACATTACAAGATGGCTTCTATGCTCAGTTAAGCGGATTGTGGAATTGGTTTTTTAGGGTTCACATGCTTCAGTGTAAATAACTTCCCAAAATGTTTGCTTCACCAAAGCAATATGTCAATAAATAATATAATGTCAGCCGGGATAAGATTCCTTCACAATCTCCTGGAAAAGGGACTTCTCTTGAAAAATGCAATTTTTTTTCTAATGGAAATTGATCTATAGTTTTCTTGATTATACCTGCAGATGCGGTTCAAACTTTACTGCCAAGTGTCATACCTCCATCATACAAGGGTGCTACCATTCGTTATCTGTACTATGTGAAAAGTACATTATCTGGAAGATGGCTGATGCTAGAAAATGATCATTCTCGTACTGGATCAATGAAAGATCACACTGAAATGGTTTGTTTTCCTTATCTCTCTAACTTAAAGTTATGATTGCTAAACCAGTTCTGTTTCATTTATTACATTTTCTGGAGTACCTGGTGCTGTCTTATATTGAGTATTGCATTAAAAGAGGCATCTTTTCTTACTAAAGTATTAATACTAACCCCTCTCTTTTGTTATGTATGTTGTCACAAGCTAGTATTGATTTAGAACTTAGCATCAGCGTATAATACATTTCCCTCTTAAAATCATTGCGTTTAAGTTAAGTATCTTGGCGATTGGTAGGACTTTGAATCGGTGACTTGCAGCTGGTACATTGTAAGTGGTTGAGTAATGAGTATTACTTTGGGGTAGTTGTGATCATTAGAGATTGATATGATATTATTATTATCTTAGAAAGACTCGATGAGTGTGAGAAAATACATGACCCTAAATTTAAATGTTCACAACTCAATTGTATTCTTCTCATATTATAATTTTTATTTTCATTGTTTTTTTACTTATCCTCCCACATCACATTAGCATGCCATGTGTTTTTTTGAGTGTGGTGTTTTGTTTGAGAGAATCTAATATGTTTTAAAAATTTATAGCGTACAGAATTATGTGATTTCGTACGTTCTTCTATAAACACTTGAATTTCTATGATCACAGGAAGCTCGTATTCCATTGCAAGTATGGGTCACTCAGAAAACCAGTGGGTTACTATTAGAAGAAGGTTCAGGCGATGGTGAGTTTGTTTGTCATTCTCATTTGTCTGGCTTATATTTTTGAATTCTTTGTTTAATCTAGCTCCAAGTTTATCTCTCTGTTTTATCGGCTCCTCCAAGTTTGACTTCCCAGGTGCTAGAAGAAATTTGTTATAACCAGCAGCATTTTTAGAATATGTTCTTTCCCTATCATTTACCCTTTTTAAGTTCACTTGGGTGGGAACTGTTTGACGATTGATCTAGATTGCATGAATGCTCATCCTCTAAACTCCTAAGCTGTCATGTTATTATTCTAAGACACTTGGCATAAAGTTGCCTTTAACCTAGAATCATATGGTCTTGCGAAAATACAAATTTCATGCAACAGTTCTGAAGACTATTGCATGTACTTATAGTTTAAGTTTATCATTAAAGAATGATGTTACATCTAAATATCAAATGAAAAGAAGTATGGTTACTTGTTAAGTGACGAGTGACGACTGTAGTGACTTTGCATACATTTAAGTTGATTTGTAGGACTCACCCATCTATTAGATCTCTGGCTAGGCACACCCTACTTCTGACATGCCATATGCTACTTGAATAAGACCTTTAAGATGTGGAGGAGTTCTGTCTCGCAATGTTATACTGTTCAATTTGTCTCATTAAGCGCTAAAAGAATATCATGGCATTTATGCTTTTACCTTCAATGTTTCCAGGCATAGTTCCTACTGCAACTGTCCAAATGGATATATTTTGGAAAGAGATGGATGGAGACTCTGATTGGGTAGGTTGTTAATATTTATTGTGTTACATACGTATATAAATGTATATACACAGATATATGTTCCTTTTTACATCCATTTTTAATAGCTTCTTCAGACATCCCTTCCTTTTATAGCTTGAAACATTAATATCACCAGAACTACTTGGCTACAGACTAGAGCAAATGATTCTGATGAAGTCGAGGAAGGCTATGAAAGCTCTAGGGATGAGATTTCATCTGTCTCTTCATACAATCCAATGAAAGAAAGTCTACATAATAATTTTGGAAGTTCGCTATCTTTGCAATCATTTTCAGCGAGGTCTTCAGTTAAGGAAGCTCAATATCTTGAAGGAGGGCGCCCGAGTTTAGCGTCAAATGTGGCACCTCCTCACCTGGCTGTGGCTGAAGTCTTAGATGATTCTACTGCTGGTAAGCAACTTACAGTTCTGAACCCATAACTATTGCATGTATAGAGCTTTCAAATGCCATATTGCTTTGTTAGACAGCAGAAAACAACTTTTCTGAATGATAGGTATGCAATTTTTAAATAGGAGTTATGTCACTGAAGAAGCTGCCATCAACCACCCACTCTCCTAAACTGCAGCGGAAACTTTCAAAACCCCTTTCTGCAGATGACGTTGGTGACGGAGGAATACCCTCTTCACCTGGAGCTGTTGAGCCTGCAAAATGTAAATTATCACAAGTTTAATATCCTTTATTATTTTTGTGTTGCTTATGATATATCTTGGGTCTGTCAGTGTCATGAATTCTGGTAAGCTTATTTGCTCTGAACATTTCCTGCAGCAGAAGGCTTTATTCGAGGAAGATCATACAATATCAAACTGGATGACAAGGTCCTACTTAGATTTTCTCCAAAGAACTCTGACTCCACATATTACTTTGGTGATATGGTAACTGTCCCTTTTATTGATGACTTATGTGTTTCATATAATATTTGTTTCACTCTCGTTTGTCCTTTTCTGAACTATGTTTTGGTTACAGATTGGTGGAACTTTGACTTTGTTTCATGAAGAAAGAGCTAGGAGATGCCTTGAGGTGATTTTGTATATTAATATGTATAGATCATTAACAAAAAAATTAATATGTTATTACTTGTTATCTATGCTTCAAAGTTAACCAGAAGACTTTTTCTTCTAGATATCAATAACATTGGAGATTTCAGAGACCGTATGTCGACGTTCTGTCCATCCTTCTCGGAGGAATTCTCCAACAATTACAAAGGTATGCTTTTTAATGTGCTTATCTCGGTTTTTATTGGGCTGGTTGTGAATTCTTAGTTGTTATATTGAGTCTATATGTTATGACTATTTCTTAATATCTTTCCCCTCTTATTTCTGATATTTGAAAATGAGCCCTTTTCCTATATGCATGGATCATACATTCTTACCCCACTACGTATTATACTTGGGTTTCTGCTTTTGTAGGTTCTCAGTGATCATCATGAGGTGGTTGCAGATTTGGTTCAGACAAGCTTTCTTTTTTCCATTCCCATGGATGGTCCCATGTCCTTTTCAACTCCCCTTGTCTCTGTGAAGTGGGCTCTTCGATTTGAATTTTTTACCACTCCAAAGAATGTGGACTGGACAAGGTATGATTATGTTTGTATTCTCACAAGATATTTTCTCTCTTCTTTTTCTTCTGTAGGATTAATGTGTTAGAATGGATTTTATGATATTTGCTCAACTTTTTTTTAAGAACAAAGGAAATATTATTCTTAAAATACATTACAACTGCTTTTATCTGGAATATATGCTTCATATAAGTTGTGCCAAGGAAGGGACTTGTATCTTTACTGTTAGTATATGAGTGGAAAACAATATTAAATAATAATGATATAATCCCTGTCTCAAACTGTCCCACATTCTTAAAATAGTTGTCCTAGAGTGTCTCATATCCAATTTAGTTAGTTGACCATGAATTACCAGTAATTTTAATTCATAAGTTACTTGTAACAAAATGAGTGGTGGGAACATGGGGTTGAAGGTTGGAAAGTCAATGACAAAACAACTTATGTGAGGACAGAGGGAGTACAAGATGGTTCAGCCCTTGAGATATATTGACTTATACGTGTAGCTGATATCTAAAGCACCCCATTAGATTTCCAGAGCAGGGATCTGATCTCTTGTTTTCTTTCTGAAGCCTTTATATTCTTTTGACTCCTGAATTGGTTATTGGACAATTACTCTTCTTACACAAATGATGACTGGCACCTTGACGCATATTATTAGTGAATTATAATAGTATCTAATTCTACCACGAAACTGAGATGAGACAGAATATTGGTGTGTTGCATTTTTTGTTTCATCTGAGGAAACAAATTATTTGTTAAGTAATTTACTAATTTGTATCATCTCTCCATGCTCAAACTCTGAATTTTTGTGAAATCAGATATGAGCACCCCCTTATGATAGAGGGAAGGGAGAGAACTGATTGGTTTCTTCCAATTACTGTGCATGCACCTCCTCCTAGTGCTTCGGCGGCTCAGTCTAAGTCTCTCGGTTTGGAACCTTTGTGGGTTCGAACTTGATAGCATAGTAAGTCCCTGATTATAATTGATTGAAAGAGCTCTCTCACACATTTAGTTTCACATTGTGAGGTCGTTTTCTCATTTGTTGTATAATTCTAGTGACTGAAATGCACAAAAGATTGACATTTTCCAATTTTGCTAGATCTCTTGACCTATGGCATGGCGGCTACTCCTCAAGACATGTAAAGCAAAATGGACAAAGTTGTAGTGCATAGGAAATTAAAGTGCAAACAAAGCCATACATGCCCGTGCTTGTTGTAAAATGTTGGCTCTAGAACACAGGTTTCAGCTTTTTAGCTGAATTTATTTTTCAGCTATTTTTTCATCAAGAACATGCAAAACAAGATTCACACTGGCATTAGATACCCTCTTCCATATCGTAATGCTTTTCGATATCATTGAAATGTTTGCTTTCATCCCATGAATAAAATGCTTCCTGAGAAATGCTTACAATTTGGCACTATCCTCTACTAGTTATTAGAATTCAGCCTACTAAGTATATGATGAATAGATTTCTTAAGGTTATATTTCATGGTGTCAGCTCGCGATTTGAATCCAGTCAGCTCATTCTACAAATTCAAGTACGCCATCTCATTTCTCGCCTTTTAATGTCTACCGTTAATCTTTAAATTGGTTACTATTTATAGATGTTTTATAGATGAGCATGAAAGATCAGAATTTGACAGTTCTCATTGCTGAAAATGGTGTACAAAATGGAGTATTAAATGAAACACACATCTTGTGCCTTGTGGCATCTACATGATTAGTTCCTCTAGCAAAGCAAGTATCACTGGTAGCTCTGAATAGTGATCTTAGCCTGTGGACCACCTTGGACATAAACAAAACTGATCTCTGACCCAGATTTCAGATTCTGAGGAAGCATGTATGTGTTCTTCTCCTTGGTCGGAGAAAGACCCCATATCGATCCCTCCAAGTTCTCGATCACCAACTTAAGGTTAGTCACTGTCTTCTCCGACACATTCTTGATCACCACCTTGTGCCTGTAGTAGGTAGATTGTCCAATCGTCCACGAATGGGTTATCGAGTGCATGAACTTAACCGGTACAGCTGCAAGAAAATGAAGTCAACAGTGAGTTCAAGATATTTTTCAACTGGTGATTAGATTCACGATAACGTTTTTTTATACTAATCATTACCTGGTTTTGTGTAGGATGCTGGAGTTGTAGCTGGGCTTGGAACTGATGGTGCTTTATAATCAGCCCCTTTCCGGTATCCATTTAGAGACTGTAGCTTTGAGAGGAGACCCACAAGAGGAGCACTTGCGGTAAGTGTAGCTTCAGTTTCTTCATAATTCGACCTGTCATCCGAGAACCCATCATTCTTGTCAGGACCTCCGACCAGAGCTCCGTAGATGACATTAGGGTTCCCCTCGGATCTGCGGTACCAGGAATCGAAACCTTGTACGCATCCAACTGGAGAGTGGAGAGAATATATAGAGGCAATGGAAGCTCCTCTGTGGTGCACGTGAGTTGGGTACCTCGATCCGTATCCCACCAAGTAGCTAACTGATTTCGGGTTCTTGCCAAGAATGTAGTCAACCTGCACCAACAACCACAACCTCAGTTCATCAAGTGAAATGTGATGTTATTGGAAAGAAGTGATTTTAAGTGTTGAGTTCGGTTTCTGAACCTGAGACTTGGCGAAACCGAGAAGTTCTTGAGGCTGAGCTATTCCGTCAGGGCAAGTGAGTTTCGCATTTGAGGCTGAGAGGTACTGAGAGTAAACAGCAGCAAGAAATGCAGCGGAGGACACATACTGCATGTTGTTCCATTCGCGGACATACATCAATCCCCCTGTCAAAGAAAATAGAGACCTTCTCAGTCCAATATTCAAATTTTGTAGGTTAAAGTGCTGGTAAAGTTCGGTCTTCACAAGAAGTGGTATGGGAGTCTAGGTTCGCATAGATCTCGTATGGCCAACATGCCAGTGATTCCAGAAGTAGGGATGACAACAGGGTAGGTTCGGGATGGGTTTTGTGATCCCATCCCTTATTTTGCCGGATCAAGGATGGGTCCTGGTTGGGTTGAAGTATTTTCCTTCTCTACAGGGATGGTGACACGGCGGTTTTGTGATGGATTAGTGATCTCCACCCATATCTCGTCAGATCAGAGGTATCAGATACCTGTTGGGTTCTTAGATTTTTGACGTCCCTACCCACAAAGTATGGTGGATCAAACCAGGAGGGCTAATAGAATTAATTCTATAACCATGAGTGTTCATGCCACCACCACCAGGGAGTAAATATACAAGACGGTTTAATTTAACAGTGAGTATAATGATGAGATGGATTCCTAACCGACACAATCTAAGTAAGTAGTTGGATTAAAATCTCAAAAAAGAGAATCCTACCCTTGACACTTAAAGAATGAATGTGTTTTGGACAGAGAGAGTATTGACCTGGAGTTGTTTGTATGTTGTAACCATCGTTCTTCTTCAAACAAGCGCAGGAGAAGTAATCAGCTTTAGCCTGATACTGCTTCAAAGTGGAAGCATAAGCTCCGCATTTCCCTTCCATCAGTACCTGCAATCCACCATTTTGACACTCCAATCAATCTTGTGCTCATTCACAAACACGGTCTATGATGTTTCGGGTTTCACTGAAAACTACCTTAGAGAGAAGGACTTGCACACCAGCATACTTGTTATCCCAAGAGAACTCCTTCACCGCCCATCCTGTTCCTCCCATGTAAACCGCATTGTCTACCACATACTTGAGGTAGTACTCTTCCCCTGTCGCGCGGAAAAGCCACGCCGCCGCCCACAACAGCTCATCCTTCATTTCACCAACATACAAAACCACGATAAGTATCTGGTAGCGAAACTCATGTAAAAAAGATGTAGCTAGCGATACATCGCTCATTTGTGTTATTTGGTACTAACCGAGTAGCCAGATGAGGTGTAGAAATTCCTGGCCGAAGGAATGGATTCATCGTACAGTCCTCTGAATCTATCAGCAAAAGAGAAAAGCTGTAAAATAAACATATTCAACTGTTAGCACCCCGCGTTGAAACTTGACGAGAAATGACGTTCACTCATCAGTTTGAATTTTTGGTGAGTATAATTTAACATATTCAGACGTTATGCCACATTGATCAAACTAGCATTATCATTAGATGTAGTAAATTTTTTTTGACAAAAGTGTGGGTGGTGAGGCAATTATGATAACAAAAAGGACCAACCTCTATGGCATGAGTGAGGAGGAGATTGGAGTAGGAAGAGTTGTAAGGCTTGAAAGCAATAGCAGAAGCAGCGAGAGCAGCAGCAGTTTCACCAGCAAGGTCTGAGCCAGGATGTTTCTCATCAATCATGTACCCTGTCCTTGATGTTGTCATGTCCTCTGCTCTCTCCCAACAATAGTGGTCTGAATCTCCATCTCCCACCTATATTCCATTCACTATTTTAGGTTTCTATGAAATATGAAAATCTTATACACATAAATAATCATCTTCTTACAACCAATCTACCGAAAAGTTAAAACTCATTGGTATTGACCCCAAAATATTTATTTTTATATGAAAAGTCTTATTCACTTGAAATCTCGAAGAGATGGGTAAAACCCAAAAATATCTTTAAGTGGTGACGATAAATTCATTCACCACTTGATAAGTAATTGTAGGCTTGCGTACATCATTTCAAGTTTTTAGTTAGTGATCATCTCTACGTTGTATCATTATCATAATATTCCACAACTTAATAATTAATTATTTCACGTATAAAATCTCATATCTATGTATCTAGACTAACATTTTTTTTTACTAAAAATTACATGTCCCCATAGAACATTAGGGTGAGTGTGGGCTTTCATGAAGTAGTCAGTGCCCCATCTAATGGTCCACAAAGTGTGAGCCATTTGATCCAAATGAGTGATTTGGTCCCTAAACTCAATAGCTCCCCAAGCAACCATAGTCACTGTAAAAGCCATGGGCAGACCAAACTTCACATGATCTCCGGCATCATAGTACCCACCCACCAAATCCACCTGCCATTTCCAATCCCATTAATTCACATATAGCATAACAAGCACTAATAATTAATTAAGATTCACGGCCAAACCTAGAAAACAGATTTATCCGTAGAAAATAATTCATAAAAAAGTTAGTTCGGGGTGAATAATTACCCTTTCTTGAAACCCATCCTTGAGGCCCGAGTCGCCTCGCCACTTGACTCGCCTGTCTGCCGGAAGTTTACCGGACCGTTGGGCCTCGAAAAACATAAACGTCTTGTCAAGCGCATCTCCGTAGTTAAAATCCACCGCCTCCACGCTCACCGCGATCACCAATGCTGCGAAAACGCTTAGTGTGATTAACTTGTTGATACCCATGTTTCGCTTCTGGCTTGGATTCTGAGTATCTAAATGTGCCAGAGCAATGTTCATGTCTACAATCAATTTGAAAGTGTTATATATAGATGAGAGGTTGGAGAAGAAAAGGATTGGAAATTTTGGTGGAATTGATTATTGTTAAAAGTGGTAGCTTTCACGTTCGTGAAAAATAAAAGGCATTAATTCTTGAACATTAAGTAGAGCTTCCCACGTTGTGTATTGATAGATTGAGGTGGGGGTGATACGGTGCTTCGTCGTGTATGCTTCTTGTTGATTTTGTTGTATCTGTGAATCATGGCCGTTGATCGTGTTGAATTGGATTTGGGTTGCCGTTGACCAACCCGGTGGACTTTTTAATTATGGTAGGAGGCTGGGTGGACAATAAGGATTGGGGGACTATATAATTGAATTGAATTGGTTGATGATTTATTATTTATTAGTGTGATTTGAAAGAAATTTTATAAAATGAATGTGCACAAAATATAGTTGAGCTTAGGGGAGAGCATGGCCCGGGTTGAATCCCCCGGCCCACATCGCTTTGGAAGTATCGGATTCGAAAATGTAGGACTTGAATGTGTTTGAAATTAGTATGATAGGCAAAATCCAGGCTTGATATCAGACAGATTGACAAGTTAACACAACACGACAGATTGAGTTGGACTTCTATGTTTTTTATCATTTTATATCAAATTAAACATTGACACCTTACTAATTTGAAGAAACAAATTATTCTAATAGTGATTCTGACATTTGATTTAATGTGGTAAGTGACTACATCAGGTTAAGTATGTGGCGAGAAGAAATACGGAAAGAGTGGTAATATTTAGATGTGATGACTTAAGTACATAAAGAGTTAAGTAATAAGGTGAGGCATCAAAAATAAAGCGAGTCTGGATTTAGTGGATTGTGGTAAATGAGCAAATAATCAGATTGTTTTTCTCTTTCTTGTCTCATTCAGGATCCAACTAAATGAACTTCTTTGAAAGATACATGAAGCCTTATCTACCCATAAAATCTTCTCCCTCACAGCAGGATTGAACCTTCGACCTCACTACAAACAATGTGATGCGCAATCTTTGGGTGTCTCCTTGAGAACTCTAGCAAAATGAAATTAACGGTATTAGTTTTTGGTCAAAATGACGAAAATGCCCCTGTATTAAAAAAAACATTTTTAAAACATATTTTTTTATAAAATAATAATAATAAATTGATTTT
>JAYMTP010005202.1:0-13732 GCA_036897365.1 Geranium brycei
GGTGGTGGGTGTCTCGCCCACATGGAAATTGAAAGTTATTAATATTTGATTTTGTGACGAGGGGGGGGGGGGGGAATATACAAGCTAATTCCTTCATGTCTAAAGGCACCTTTGTGAACTAAATGACTCTCAAACAAACAAATTAACTCACCTATTGCTATTATTGGTTATATGGACAAGAAAGAGAAGTCTCATTGGTCAAACTGAAAATTCTCTTAATTCCCTCTTTCCAAGGTATTTAATCTCATTGCAGTTAAAATCCACAATCCAAACCCAAACCCAATAATCATCAGAACAATCATTAATTAGCATTTGGTACCTTCAAACTTATTGAGAACCTAACCCAGTACACATAGCAATCAGTAAATGGTTTAAAACAAAAGAGAAATACTGAAAACATAAGGCAATAAAAGAAACGAATTGAAAAACCTGAGCTAGTGTGAGTCCTTTGGCCTCATGGCACTTGACAAGCTGATCATACTGCTGCTTGATCTTCCTCTGCGTAGCGCTACTCGAAGACGTAAACGGGTACAGACAAACCAGTTCCGGCTTGACCCGAGGACCCAATTCCAAACCCGATCCATCTTCGCTCTTCTTCTTTGCCCGCTTCTTCTTCTTCTTCTTCCCTCTCCGGTCCGATTCGCAGGAATCAACATTCCCGTCTGAATACAAACCAGGCCATTCGGGGGAATCGGAAGGCAAGATCTCCAGGAGAAGCGAATGCGTCTCATCCACAAATTTCGACCCCAAAACAACAGATGGGTCTGGTTTAGTCGTCACCTGATTCTGGTCTGTTCTGTGGAGTCGTCTCCTGTTGTAGAGAGAGAAGGAGAAGGAGATGAGGGAGAAGGAGGATATGAAGAAGATAAGAGAGAACCACATCATGGCCGGGGATGGGGCTGTAGCTTTTCTCTATCGAAATTGAATTGACACACACTATAAATGAATGAATCAGCAGTAGCCGCCATTGAAACGCGTCATTTGATTTGTTGCTCTGCTTTTCTGGACCTTCTCTACAAAACAAGCTTTTGGGTTGGGTCTGCTGCTATGGGAGCACTCTGTTTTAGGGTCAAGCCTTATCATTCACAGCCGTTGATTTTGTTACCATTTAGATCATATGGGACCCATTCTTCTTTTTATTTTTCATTTTGGTCTGAATATGAAATAATTTGGTTCATTTTTGGTGTAAATATAAGCTGGCCTTTTCATGTGACCTATCAACCATCACACACAACTTGAAAAATTCATTTATTTTAATTCATTCATAAGCCACCTTCTCATGTCAATATGTGTGTATATTATTTTGTGTACAATATACATCCTAAATATGAAATATTATTATCAGTCATTGAGACCAAATCTCAATTTAGGTTTATTACTAGTCTGACCCAAATCAGCCTGTATTTTTGAAAAAAAATTATGTTTTTCATTCAAATTTTGACATAGTTAGGAAAAAGTGTATAAAACGCAATTAACTGACTTTAATTTGAACTTTTTAGTATAGGTGTAGTAAAGTGTAAAATGGGTCATTACGGTATGAGCAAAGTATAATTAATCAAAATAAAATAAATTTAAATAAAAGAACAAAAATTAAGTCATAAGTCAAAATAAGATAGGTTGTTGAATTATATTTATTTACATTAAATTCAAAACATATGGGAATGTTTTTTAATCCTTTTCCTTTTATGTGTAATCACACATTTAATTTGATTCTACATATATGGCTTATGCCAATTGCCACATGTGGCATAATTACACATTCTATTATTTTGGGGATGATCGATTTTGGAATATTTTTGTCTTGTCCAGATTTTGATTGAAATTCAAGATTTTTATGTTTATATTTGAAATAGAAGCTTGTATTTTTGGACCTTTTAATAGGGAAAGCATAGCTTTCACTAGTGGTTAGATTTAGTGTAAAATATGAATTTATTGCAGTTGTGGATGTTGAATAGTGTGCAAGCAGTCCACACCAAAAGAGAATTCTTATGAGAAGATAAGTGAAGTGAGTCATGGAGTCCAAGATTCTTCACTTTGTGGATTGATGATATCTTTTTATTAGTGTCACCAAATCATTGGTCAATAATAATACTAATAACCTTATAACATATGGATCAAAGTGAAACATGTAGGCACCTACTGAATCCATTCACTTTTCTAATGTATTTGCTCAATTTTGTTCTTATTTTTCTTACTCGATAAAATGTTAAGCAATGATACTCAAAATTTCATTTTATGGTCATATAACATATAAATAATTTTTTCGCTTGTATTTTAAAATATGTATTTGTTTAATTTTAGACGTATACAAAACGTTATGTGTATATTAAATATGTGATGATGAAAATTTAAAACAGAACAGAATAAGAAAATAAATTTTGTTACAAACAAATATTATAAAACTTTAACCCGTCCAATTAATTTTTAATTAATCTCCAATTAATTTTTATAATTTTGTATTCTTTTAATTTATCCTTAAAATACCTTTTCGTCCAACTATAGTGTCTAACATTTTTTACTAGCAATATTTTGGTCCTGTACTGAAATGGGGTTGGTGTTTTTTAGACGGTTGATATCATAGGATCCAAAAACTATGAGCACAAAATGAGAGTATCTGACACAAACTGATGAAAAAGCAGCATTACACTACACTACACTACACCATATACGCTATAATGGTCAACTTCTTCTAACTTACATTACATGATCTATATCTGCAATACTTGTCTTCAGATCTACAGACCATTCTCCGTAATAATATATTCTACATAAATCTGCATTTAAACGTGAACTTTCCAGATTTTGATCATAAACCCATTTCACTATCATACTCAAATCTCATAATGAAACTCAGTTCAGAGACAATGGCATCAAAATTCTGTAACAGCAGAAAGTACAACACAATGTATATAATATAATCAACTTTGAATCCTTAACAAGAAGAAAGCAATGAAACAAATTGCTTTACAGAGATAAGGTTAAATTACTAGGAAACGAGAAGCAAAACATTTGCACATGGACTCCAATGCTGTCGTCTCAATGTCCACCCCACCCTCGTTTCAAATTCTATATATCACATTTTCGTGTTTCATTCATTGAAGCACTAAGTTATATGCATACGAGCTTCTCTGCAGTTCAACCTATGTGGGCTTCAAACCATGTGGTGTGCAGTATGTTTTGTACAACTTCACCGAGGATAAGCCAAAAACAAATGGACGTGCTGATATAACATGTGTAGACTTAGATTATTAATTTACCGAAACAGGCGGACACAAGACTTGAGGCAGGACCTTTTTTTATATATCTTACTCCAACTCTCGAGGGCTATGATCAGTTGCATATGGCCTCCACTGAGAGTTTCTTCATGACATTGGGGCACGGATCTCCTCCAAACATTTCGGGGGCAACTGTTACCGAGCAGGAATTCTGACCAATGCAAGTCTGCAAGAACAAACTCATGCATTAGGAATGCAACTGTTTCGACTGCATGGACTGAAGTGCTTTGATAACTAAAGCTCCAATCCAACTATCGCATAAACCTTAATGAGTTGAGTGGACTTTTTTTGCAAAATTTAAGGATTACTTGAAGTGGCAGGGGCCTCGTGTAATAAGCATGAGTCGCTGGTTCCAATCACCATGTTATGTTGGTGAAAAAGACAGTTATTCAAGAATTTAACGTACCCTTTGAAAAGCATCATAAGATTTGTGGGCGTGACAGGTCCCCTCCTGGAAGCTTCCACAGGCTCCTTGGGGAGTTCCAAAACTAGCAAACTTGATTGAGGAGATCTTCTGTCCAGGGGCACACCACAAATGGGCTTTAGGCCTCAGAGGTTTATTCACTTTACCAGACGCTTCCATCTCATAATTCATGAGGTTTGGCTGCCACTCATAGATGTCCGCACATACACTACCTATATCTCTTCTCACCAAATATATACCATTTGGATCTCCGCCCCATTCTTCAAAAATAACTAATAAATTTCCTGTCGGGTTTAGCCATGAACGGGGGACATGATACCTGTCATCAGACACAAGTCAGCTTTTTGATGACTGAACACACGCAAAAAGGTAGCTGCAGGATGTGCGAGTTTAGCCCTTACCATCTTTGAGAAGGCTCTCCGCAATGGCTCAAGCATTTTTTCTCATTAAACGACCCGGCATAGTTGCAAGCAGCACAATCGCCGGATGCTTTATATGCAGGCCAGTAGCGCCCAACGGCTCGTCCGTTTATCCAAATTTGACCCTTTCCCATGCTGCCCATGTCTAAAGCCAACGGTCTATCCCCAGCCGGAGCGTTAAAAACAGTCTGTAAATGATAAGAGCGTGTTTGGAAGGACGTATAAGTCGAACAAACCAACATGCTTTTACATTCTCATTCTTCAACATATAAACCATAAAAAAGAAGCTAGTATGACCTATAATAAAGAGAATTATACTGTTATATAAAAAACTTACTTTGTACCAAGTCAGTGCTTGTCTATGTGCAACCAATGAGCCTTGTACCCACTCAACAGAGGAACTCCCACTGAGTGAGTGAAGACTCAGTGCCTCTCCTTCAAGACCAACCTGATGAGGAGGAACAAGAAACAAAATAAGCATCTACCATGTCATGGCAACACAATACAATATGACAACGGAAACAAACCTTGTAAGACCATTTCTGCCACGACAAATCTCTCCTTCCCTCATTAAGGCCATTCAATGTGACAGGACCAAGAACACCAGCATTCCATCTCTCGAAATGAGGGCCGACATTCTGTTCGTATGATAAAGAAGAAAAGGGTAAGATCATTTACGGGAAATGGATATTGCATAAGCATGTTTTTTAGAGAGAGAGTAAATACCGGGAGACCGACAGCAATGCTTAGAAGTGAGATTTTGTTGATACCAGCTCTCAGCTTCACACCTTGGCTAAAAGTTAACTTCGGGAATTCCAAACTCCCATGGGCAGTTCCTGCTAGTTGACCATTGATGAAAACATGCAAAGCATGGCCAGCTGATGCCACATGAAGATTAGGGTATTTTCCCGTCCTCAAAAAGGCCTCGCGGGGATCAATCTTCACACTAGGCCATGAACGAGCATGCATTAAAACGAGAAAACCATTTAGTCCAATAAAACGATTATGAGATAATTGTATTTACCCATTGACCAAAAATAGAAGAAAATATGTTGGGCACACTCACTCTGTCATGTACCACAAGTAGTCTGAGGCGTCTCTTGTTGTATTTATCTGCTCCAACAACCCAACCGTTGTGAACGAGGTGTCGTCATAAGAGGATGTCTCTTCATTATATGCTTGCCAGGACAATCCTCCATGGACTGGAACAGGAGTCATCTTCATCTGAGCACTTTGTGCACCAATCTGTGTAGGCAGTTTAGTAAGATGTCATCATTTTTCTTACTTCAACAAAAGATGTTCTGAAGCTACTCGATCAAAAACGCTTTTTTCTCACCCTTGCAGTGTTATAAACTGTGTTCTTGCAGTCGGGAAGAATGCTGACAGACCAAGGAGGCAAATTGTGATGCATATTCGCAAAAGACACCTTTGAAAATGATCTTGGATTGTAATTCGCAAGGAAAGCTGCACATGCTCCAGACTTCGATTTGAATACATGAGCCTGTATTATACGAGGATAAAATCTAAGTATTGAATGGATAAAATCAAAATTGATTTCTTAAGATAATGATAAAAAATATACTTCTTGATAATTTCCAAGTCGTGTCACAATGGGATCCCCAGATATTAAAGCTGGTTCACACAGCTTAATTGCTCTATGCAGATCCTTCAAATGACCCCATTTAGGTTGTCGCAATAGTCCTTTATCGGAAGAGAAAAATAACAACTTTCAGTTTCAGAGAATGCTAATCCAAACTCATTTGAGCGGTAACAAGTTATTTGCGCATACCGTACTCATCCAGAGGAGCATCATAATCATAGCTGGTAGCAATGAACGGACCACCAGCTGTTCGGCCGAAATTTGTCCCCCCGTGATACTGGAAGCATATAAATGAAGGACTGAAACTTAATTGAGCTGAATCAAGAAATAGAATCACACCATAAATTCAGAGAAATTAATGGTTCAGTTACCATGTAATAATTGACAAATGACCCTCCTTTCTGTATGAACCTAGCAACTGAAAAGGCCAAGTCTTCAGAGGGTCTGTAAGGAACTGGACCTCCAAATTCAGTGAACCTTCATATGTAAGAACCTAAATGTGAGCCAGGACATACCCTAAATTGAATTCTAGGTGAAATAGTAGTTACTGGATTGGTGGCAACAGGAAAAAGCATGTGGTTCATAACAGACATGCAACATTACCAGCCAGTCCATGCTTCAGTCCACATTTTGGGTTTATAATTCTTGTTTGGAGAGAAGTAATCACAATAGAAACCATTGCATGCGTTAATCTGTTACGACAAAAAAAGCCACTCAAACATGACATATAAGTAACAAAATGAAAAGGCGAGAAGTTATAGCAAATTAGCAAGAACAAAAGCTCACAGCTTATCATATGGAAATGTACAAAAACAAAGTGAAAAAGATAGGCCCCAGAAAAAGAAAAGGAATAGCATGTGCAATGAGGACTAATTATTCAACCATAACCAAACGAGTAGACAACAAACTGCAAATCAGCAACCCCACTAATGATGATGAAACATGAGAAGCATCCACAATACGTACAGATTCTGACACGAAAACATCGAAATATAAAGATACTGTATATATAAAAGAAAACACGTGCAGGTCACACTTACAACAGGATCCGGGGCATCATCTTGCTTGCACATGACCCATGGGACACCAGTGCCAAGACCAACAGCCATTTTAGCTGCCCACTCAGAGTATGCTCGACCAGGAGCACCAAGTTCATACTCCATGGGGCCATATTCATTCTCAATCTATGCCAAACATAAAGGAGATTTTTTTTCTTATTACTCCAATTTTGTTTATATCCATATATTGCATTGCATAAAAGACATTAGTTCAATGTATATAAGCAATATAGCCTACCTGGGACATAATAATAGGACCACCTTGAGACTCAAATAACCTTTCTGCTTTCATCATATTGACAATCTTTCTTGTAAATTTTTCCATTTGATACTGTAGTTTAGCAAATTAAGAAAAAAATAAACTAGTCAAGAATTTGACAAAAGTGAAAAGAAAATGAGATATAAGAAATAAAAAATGGCCTACCTTGAAAGGCCCATTATCTGTTCTAAAATTGACACCAGGAATGTACTTGAGCCAAACAGGGAAGCCTCTGAAACAAAACAGAGAACTTGGCTTAAAACTTATATACTAGGAAAACAAACACGAAAATTCTCATGGTATATTCTGGAAACAATTAATCTTCTTCATCTCACCCAAAGTTCCACTCGGCACAAACATAAGGACCAATTCTGAGATGAACATAGAGTCCTGCTTGCTTCACCAGCTTGATAAATTTCACCAGATCATACCTTTCCTCAAAATAGTACTGCGATAAAAAAAGAGAGTTAATTAGATAAATTGAGCAGTAAATTCATTTGGGAAAAAAGAGGGAAACTGACAAAATAATTAAGACATGTTTCACTGACTTTTCCAGGAGAAGGCTCATGCCCATTCCATAAAACATAGGTCTGAATCACATCCAAGCCTCCTTCTTTGGCCTTGTCAATAAGATCTGGCCACATCTGCAACAAACCCATGAATCAAAAAACCAACAGAGAAAAAAAGAATTTTAGATGTGCCCATTTGAAAAAAAAAAAATTCAGAGAGAGCCATGGTGCCCATTTGGGATAGTACCTCAGGGGTGCTTCTGGGGTAGTGAATGGACCCAGAAATGAGGATCCTTCTGTGGCCATTAATGGTAATGGCTTTGTGATCATAAGACACAGAAGCTGAGGCAGAGCCAATCCATGAACAACACAACACCGCCACCATCACCACCACATTGCAGACTCCAAGCTTTGAAGCCATGAGAAGAATGAAAAGACACTCTACTTGGGCTCTTAAAGGAGTGGCCTTTTCCTTATTCTCCCTTTCCCCTTTTTGCTCTGTACTTTATTCTATGCTCTTATCATATGAGGGAAAACAACGAATAGTTGGTTCTTCCTTGCTTGTCTTTGAATCTTTTATTTTCTAGAGAAAATGGCAAGGAAAAAAGAGAGTTGCAGACAGACACTATAGAATACTGAGCTTTGAGTGAGAAGTGTTAAATGAAAGTGCTTTGCAATTGCAGCTGATTGATTATAAACACACTGAGAATGGGCGGTCCGAAAGTGAGAGTGGGGCCCTCTTTCTGGGACCCACACTTCTTAGCTTCACCCAAACTGGGCAGGAGGAGGGAGCTACATCCAATCACATTTAAAAACAATTCTCCTTCACAATTATCTCCAAATTCTTGTAGTTACAAAACTGAATGTAAGGGTCTGTTTGGCTGTCATGGGAAATGAAAATTGTGGATTTTTACTACAAAGATTCTCCTCCACTCACAATCCCAAGGTAACATGCACATGTTATGTTAGCCATCATAGGTGTACTATATGATCAAGTTTCCATGTTTTATGTGGCTTGGTTTCTAGTTTCTTTATAAGAAAACCAATTTACAATATAATCTCATATTTATTTTCTGTATTTGGGAAATTTTGATCTCCAACTTAAAACTCCATCTCCATGGTTATATTATCTGGGGACTTGCTAAACGAGTTGTCATATTTGTAGACCTACATGTAGCGGATGTAGGTATGTATGTTTGTATAAATACAGTTTATTTTACTTTATTCCATTCAATTTTGCAAATAACAAATTTCAACTAAAATATTTTATGTACAAAAACTCAAACTCTTGTCTTCAAATTAATAGTCTAACTACTTCACAAATGATCAAAGAAGTTTTTGATTTAATATATAAATTTTAATTTATTTATTTTTTTAATCTTTAAATTATAAATTATATAAACCTAAAACATAATTTATCACTATATAATATTTATTTTAGTAGACTAAGTAATTGAATTGAATATTTTTTTTATATAAAATGACTAAATGAATTATAATTTATATAATAATCTAAAAATAATTTTTGCAAAATTAATATTATTTATTTATTAAAATAATTTATTATATATAATAATTACAGTAAGTAAATAAAATAAATTATTAAAAAAAATTTTTTTTGAAATATTAAAAAATTGTATTAAAGTGACATTTGAGGTAATTTTTGGCAACATGTATTACAATTTTACGAGGATGGGGTCTTAGCTTTTCACTATTATTAATTAATAATTTTGGAGATTTAAACACTTTGGATTGCAATTAGTTTTTTAGAAGGTAAACATCCTGTTAATGAGACAATTAGATCAATGTTCGGATTTTTTATTTATTGATTTTACATTTTCGCAAACAATATTCAAGTGTTAGAATTCTACATTTAGCCAAAGTCCCGCATTATCATATGAGTATGAGTAGAATAGTTTATACTATATTAGACTCAAGATCCAATATGTAAGGTGCAACCCTCTCCTCATCCAATGCCTTCTCCCGACGGTTTTCAAAGCAAATTCATGCATTCCATCCCAATCCAACCCCGTTGAAAGTGCTAGGAGATCCTAGGATTTTGCAAATTTATGAGTTTTACTTCTGTGGCCAATGACGAGGTCATGATCCAAACTTTCCAACAGATCTAGGTGGAAGATAAAACATCATCTTTCCAAGTCATTCTTTAAGTTCTTATGGCTGTGTTTCATTATCCTCTTTTCTTGTATTGTTCATTAAGTGTCATTTTCCCAACTTGAAAATTGGCTCTCATTTCTTTAGTATAATCACTTTAATGGCTGATAAAGAAACAATATATGATATTATCATTTATAAAAAAAAACCTTGATATTTTATTAGCATCCTTTTAATTTTGAAACACTTACTAGATTGTTATTAGTCATATACAGTGTCATTCTTGATGCATCATTTGGAGTTCTCGTATATATTCAGGCATACGATTACTAATGTTAAGAAAGATTTGTATCGTGTGATATTATAAGTATTATGGTAAGGATAGTTATATGCAAAATCAATAGCAAAAATATTCATTCATTGTGTCAATGGTGCATGCTTTGTTGTTGTAAAGAGCAAGAAAGCAAAAATGGAGAAAGCTTTCGTTTTCAGAAAACAAAAAGGAAGGAATGAATGGGATGGGTTACTTGCCGGGAAGACAAAGAAATCAATTTAAAATAAGGTTTAGGGATATAATAGAAAGTCCATTATCTAAGCAATAGTCATTGTTATTGCTATTGCATGCACTCACTCACTTATCCTCCACTTACTCATGCATCATTACACACACCTACCATACACCAAATCCTCTCTCCTTTTCTGCGTTCTGTTAATCTTCTCACTTCAAGTACACATCCATTTTCCTATACTTTTGATAAACACAAATTAATTTATGATCTTATGTTTAGACGGATCTTATTCAGTTGAGTTAATTTCTTGTCTACCAGAATCAAAGTGGGAGAAGAAATTGTTAAGGAATGGCTTTAAAATCCAGCTTGGCTCTTTTTTAAAGTCCCGCCTAGGAAGAGTGTGTTGGAGAAATGACTTTGGGACAAAAATATTTTTATTCATTAAATTAATTATTTCAAATTCAGAATCTTTTAGCGTGTTGATTTGGCTTTCAATACCTTGTGGTTACTAGAGTGTATTGATTTGTTTTTCAATACTTTCTGGTTACAAAAGAAATAATATTTTCATAAAGGGAATTTTAGTACCCATAACAGTATGATTTGAATTAATTGATTTAACCATCTTCTCTATAAATACTAGAGCATTGCTCATTTGTTTAACACGAGAAAATACTACTGATTCTATTTTTCACGAAACTGAGATTCTACCGATTTTCACATAAGATTTTACCAGTTTTCACTTAAAGTTCTACCAAAACTCTGTGTTCCTGAGACTGTCCGTACCAGTTCCACCTCTGTCTCTTCCCGTGAGCATTGTTCCGGAATTCTGTGTAAAACCTCGGGAGCTACCAGATAGGATCGCCACCTTCGTCCACCGAGCATATAACTTTTAGGTCAGTGGCATCAACGCCACGACACATATTCGATTCCTCTTCTCCACTCCTATTTCGTATCAGGTTCTATCAGCGAAGTATTGGGTTCTACCAGGTTACCAGGTTGAAAGGTTCTACCAGCAAGAGTACAAGATTCTACCAGCAAGAGCACAAGTAACCACTAGCGGGTTCAATTTCTTGTCATAGTTGAGCTAACGTTACAACCTCATTGTCCATTCGATTGGTTTAGCCGCACTACACGACAACTGGGTATTGTTTATTCCAACAATCTGAAAGCTATAATTTAATACTCGGTTCTCTATGGCTTTGCATGCTAGTTTCAACATGAACTCTGTTATGTCAAAACTTGAACAGTTAGATGGTACGAATTATTGTAGATGGTCATGAAAATTGCTTATGATTTTTGAACAACTAGAGATCAACTTTGTATTATTGCATGATCCCATCCATAGCTGTTATGATCAATGACAATAAACTTCTTAATACTTCCCCTTTTGTCGAATTAATAAGAAACAACAAGAACGACAAATCCAAATATGAGAGAGATAAAAGATCTTCTAGGTACCATATTCTAATTCATATGACACACACGTTATTTGACTTATTTATGGTACATAAATCGGCTAAAAATATTTGGGAGTTGCTGGAGAAGAAGTATGTTGCCGATGATGCCGGAAAGAAGAAATACGTTGTAGGAAAATGGCTCGCTTTTCACATGGTGGGCACCAAGCCAATTATGGAGCAAGTATATGTCTACAAGAATCTGTCTGTAGACGTCGTCAATAAAGGAATGAAGATATGTGAGATCTTCCTCGCAAATGTCCTACTGGAGGTGTTTTCACCCTCTTGGAATGACTACCGGAATCATTTGAAGCACAAGGAGGATCTCTCGCTTGAAGAGGTTATCAGTCACATGAGTACTAAAAGCGAAACGGCTGAAGGATAAAATGGACTCCATGCCAACTCACATTGTTAAAGCTAACATTGTGGAGTCGGGTGGTCCGTCTAACTTCCATAAGTTCAAAGGTAATGGGAAAGGTAATGATCACCGCAAGGAAGTGTTCAATGCCCGTAGAGGTTTCTCTCCTTATGATGCTCAAGCTAATGTTGTTGAGGATCTCAACGTCTTCGCTGTTGTGGTCGTCGAAGCTAATATGGTGGAAATTCCAATTATTGGGTGTTGGACTCGACTGCAACCAGGCATATGTTCATACATAACGAAGTATTCAATGACTTCGTGGAGGCTGCATCGGGTAAAGTTGTCTACATGGAGAATGACTTTATTGCTGCCATTACTGGAAGAGGCACGATCATGCTAAAGCTAACATCTGGGAAGACCCTAAGTTTCAAGAATGCACTTTGTGTTCCTATTCTCCGTCGCAATCTGGTCTCATACTCAACAAGGCTGGAATGGAGACAGTAATTGAGAGTTACAAAGTTGTATTCTTCTATAAGGAGATTTTTTAGGCCATGGATATCTGAATGATGGACTATTTATTCTTAATGTTGACAATGTAATCGGTAACAACAATATTAATAAAGCTTCTACTTCCGCGTATATTGTTGAGTCTTTAGATGTTTGGCATTCAAGATTAGGACATGTGAATGTGACATCCATTACACGACTTAGAAGTTTGTCCATTATTCCTGATTTATCTACCGATGAACCATCTAAATGCCAAATTTGTGTCGAAGAAAAATTTGCCAAGAACTCTTGTAAACCAACAACTCAAAGAAAAATTCAACTCCTTGAATTAATTCACACCGATTTCGCTGACTTCAAGAGAACAATGAGTAAAGGCGTAAAATTTTACTACATGACGCCATACATGCCTTAACATAATGGAGTTGCAGAACGCAAGAACATAACTTTGAAAAACATGATTAATGTGATGCTTCTAAGTTTTGGGCTTCCTGATGAGATGTGTGTGGAAGCAATTCTCTCAACTTGTCATTTTTTGAACAGAGTTCTCACAAGAATCTTGACAAGACTCCCTACGAGATCTGAAAGGGTTATTCTCCAAAACTGAATTTTCTAAAAGTGTGAGGGTCTTTGGCTAAGGTGGGCCTACCTGACCCTGAAAAAACTAATATTGGACCTAAAACCTATGATTGTGTGTTCATAGGTTATGCTCAGAACAATACTACTTATAGATACATGTCTTTACATGATAGATCTATATCTGAGGCTAGAGATGCGGAATTCTTTGAACATATTTTCCCGCTGAAGAGAATCGCTGGTGATGAATCTCATGCCCTTCCTTCAATGTCGGGTACTGCCCCATCTCTTAGTGAAGGCTCTACTTCTGAAACTCCTACTGAGAAACCTAAAAGAAGTAAGAGACCAAGGATTAAGAAATCCATTGGTGACGACTTTATCACATCATTTTTCGCGGAAGCTTCTAGTGTGGACTTGGTGAGTGATGAACTGGTCTCTGCATACCTGATAGAAGATGATCCAAAAATGTACGAGGAGTCAATGAGGTCTGTCGATGCTATCTTTTGGAAAGAGGCTATCAAGGATGAACTAGACTCTATTGTGTCTAATCAAACATGAGTTTTATCTAATGTACTTAAGGGTTGAAAACCGATTAGCTGTAAATGGATATTTAAGAAGACCTGATGGAACAATTGAAAGGTTCAAGGCGAGACTCGTGGGTCGAGGTTTCACACA
>JAYMTP010005203.1:0-13729 GCA_036897365.1 Geranium brycei
TACTGCAAATTATGTGAAAACATGGTCATACATGTTTGATTATTATAACTGTCCGTTAGTAAGTTAACTATGTCCATGTGCTTTTATTTCATTACTGGTGCTGATTGTTATTTTCATTTTTTGTTTTTAGTTGTTGAGTTGTTAGAATAAGTGAAAGGGAAAAATAAAGGTGCTACGAAAGAATCACGTTTGGGAATATAGTTTTCGAGTTAATCTGTCGAGTGATGGTAGAAAGAAAGATACATGTATTTGAAGTGCAATTTATGTAGTAGGGTTATAAAGGGGTGTTAAGAGAAAGAAACATCATCTTGCACTCACTCACAAAAATGTGCAACATGTTTTAAAGTACCTAAAGAAGTGGAGGAAGAGATAGTTGAAAGTTTAAAAGAATTTCAAAACGCCAAACATGTTGCTCAATGAAGTTATGTGTTGTTTGTTATCAGTTGTATGAGATGCATGATATTTTATGAATTTATTGTTCTTATTATTAAGGCTTACATATTAGAGCGTCTTTAGGCTTATGCATCACGGTGCTAATGGAAAACGCCTCGTTCCCCATTTCGCCTTTCAAAACATAACTTATGGTTTACTTGTCAAGTTTTGCTCATGGTCACCTTTAACTAAAACGTGGACAATTGGCCATCTTAAACAAATTTTAAGGTGCTACTTCAATTTAAATTAACGGAAATTTTAGTGTTCGTAGTCACTTGACATCAAATTTTTTTAAATGATTAAGTTCGCCTTTTCACCCCAAAAATAATTAAAATTAAATTTGATTAGAGCGACTTCATCATGATCTCACCCCTTCATCTTCCACATTAAAATCCTTTATGGTGAATTGCACTTTCGTCGACGCAAGAGATGGTGCAAAGCCATAATTCTCTTCCCATGTCATCGTTCGGCGACAAGGTCTAGATGAAGCTATTTCCTCCCTTATCATTGTTGTTGAACTTGAACAACACAAGGACAATGAATCAACAATCGAACAAATATAGGGTATTTCTTCTGATCAAAGCAGAGCGAATTTGAACGCTCTATGTTTGGCTTCGATCATCTTTGCGAACAAATCGACCACCTCTATCTCTTCACCAAACGCCTCGACAATTTCTATTTTCCCACAATTACTAGATATGGAGTCCCTATTCCAGATTTTGGGTGACTCACATAGTCGGTCCCCTACGACATTGGACTAGAGGGGGATAGTGTCACAAACTAATATGGTGAGCCTTGTTGCATCGATGATTGGACATGAGCGCTAACAATGAGCACTTCATGCTCTATTCCGTGAATTTGGAGAGGAAGTACTGACATCATCACAATTTAAATATAGTATTTTTTCCAAAAGAAACTAATTTGAAAATTGTTAAATTTTAGAGGGAAATGTAGGGTTTTCATAGTAATTTTAACGATGTTTGGAACAGTGCTACAAAAAAAGAAGTTAAAGAGGTCAATACACTCATTTTTAGTTACGATTGGTCACATGCAAAAAATAAAATAAAATGACAAGTATATTGTGACTCCATGCGATTACCCCTATCGTATAATAGCTTAAGTTTTTCGGTTGGAGTAAAGTTTAAGATGCTTGTCATCTCTATTCTAAATGCTAAATTTGCTTGGCAGTCTTGCGCACATTTACTTATGGAAGAGAAGGAGCGTGAAGAAACCTTGAAGAAGATGAGGAATCCCAAACTTGATTATCAGAGAAAGGAGGCCATTCTGATAGCTATTATAAAGAAGAAAAATAAAGTAATAACTTGCACAAGATGTGGATATGAAAATGGTTTGTCTTCTAATTTTGTTTGGTGTCTACTGTACAGTTGTAATCCCCTAATTTGTTGTTATCGTCATTATTAATTTGTTCATCGACCTTTTGTTATTGCATGATTAGTTCTCTTAGCTGTTTTTTTTGTTGTCTACCTTTCTGCTGTTAATTTGTTCAGTACACGTTGAATGTTATGTATGTTGAGTTGTCAAGTACTGAAAATCCGTACAAGAAATTGTATATATGGGCTATATAAAGCTGACTAAGTCTCAAAGTGTTCCAAGAAGTATTTGGTAACTCTTAACTCAATTTATAAGTTGGGCATACTGAATTTTTGATTCTCCATCTTATAAGTCATAAAAAGCTAGTTTGATCAAGAAAAAGCCTATTATACCCTTATAAAAGCAACTTAGAAGTTCACTAACATATAGTTTTGTTTTCTGAGAAGTTAACCCAAACACAAACCGATACATAAGAAAATGAAATAAAATTAAATGAAGCCTTAATCCAAAGATTATTAGCGAAAATATTTAAGGAATCTAAAAAATTGAGGATACCTTAGATATCTCAACATCCCCCGAACTCTGAGATAGGAACTTTTAAATCCTAAAACTAAAACACAAATAAAATTAATGCAAACTGCACAAAAATTTAGTAGAAACTAGAATAGTATATAGTGTGTAGCAAAAAGATGTATTGAGAATACAGATAAGAGCGGTTAGAATAGTAACCATGCTAATCCAGTGAGAACCTTATGCAAGCGCGCATGTCTGAGTTGTGACATTGTTTCTCAGGATAACCAGTGATATCCTCCTGCCATAATATAGTGCAGTAGGATTCTAAAGACAATCTTAGAAATGGATTGTTCGGTTGGAAAAATAATGATCTTATGGATAGGGCACTAAATTACGCCCATACCTTGTTGTGTAGAGTGTATAATGTGTTATTGAGTAGTTAAAATCAAGTACAAGAATCTGTATATAGGCTATACAAATTGTCTAAAGCATCAGAGGGAACATAATTTAAGCTACCATATAGAATATGTGATTATAATATATTTCAACAAATCTAAAATAGATTTATTTGAATTTTACTTTTGAGTTGTTTAAAGATTGTTTTGCATCCCCTCTTAGTTCTTTACATTTCATTATGGTATCCTAAGAATTCTCTGTCAATGATGTAGCGAAGTCATCACTGGAGTTCATTTATAAATACCTTTTCCAGTTGTTAAGACTTGAGACATCTAGCTTCTGTACTCAAGTTCTTCGTGGGATCAATGATTGAAAAGATTGTAATGCACTACTTTCCTTTTCTTCCTTGATTGAGATCCTGGCTTGTTGTTTTAAAGCTTTTGTTTGTACAGGGGTTACCTAGATATCTGATGATAACATTTTCTTATCTAAAAAGATTTTTGGCTTATGTTTTAATTCTGAAAAGCCTATAATGTTCTTGTATCTAACAGTAGAGAAAATTTTACTTGCTTATTGATCATTGGTGCCATGTAATTATGGAGTTTATTAATATGCCATTCTCTGTAACATCATCCTACTACTTTCTGTTTTGCTCTCCCACCCATGACTAGCTCTTGTTTTTTTTCTTCCTAGAGCTGTGAATTTGTTTGTCCTCTACTCTTTTGCCTCTACCAAAATGCCTCAACATCTGAATTGTTTGGAGAGCTCAGTCATAGTTCACGGCTTCTGTTTTTTCAAGGATGGTTGGGGTCTACACCATTTAGCAAAAGCCAATTTAATAACTGTTTTACTGTAATGTGCAGGCACAGTAGCAAAAAGTATAGGAAAATTTGGCATTTTGTATAAAGGCCCAGATGCTTTTCATAAAGAGCGTGCAGCAGCAATTTCTCATACAAAAGAGTCAAAGACAGCCGTCAAGACAGATTGTTTAATCAACCCTGCAAAAATTTACTCTCTGTTTTGCAAAATGCTGGATGAGGTACACATTCCACTTCCAGTCTCTTGCATTGATGATATGTAGAAGGAAATACAGTTAATTCTCTGTGTGACTGTTATATATTTATTTAATCACTATCCTTGAATAGCTCTTCTATTTGATAAATCATGATCTTCTTTCACTACATCACAGGACTGTGAATTGCTTAAACTCTCTGACAGACCTGAGAAGCTTCTTATTACAAATATTCCTGTGCCTCCAATAGCTATTCGTCCTTCTGTTATTGTGGATGGATCACAAAGGTATAAAGTCAGCTTAATTTTAAGCATTTCTCTTAAAATTTTCATTAACATTTCTGTATACTGTGTAGAAAACTATAGATGACGCCTTACCGATCTCTTCCCTTGTTGCAGCAATGAAAATGACATTACAGAGAGGTTGAAAAGAATTATTGAAGCAAATACTGGGCTTCTCAAAGAGTTAGAAGAACCAAGCCCCACTGATAGTTGTCTGGTACGTGTGAAACTCTTATAATGTGATTGAACAAACTTATGGTCAAAATAACTAGCAATTGTGAAAAAGTTATTGGTATCAACTATTAAGTAGGACTATTATAATTGTTTTATTATGATATATTCTTATGTTCATTTTTTAGACAATGTGACTTTAGAGCACATATGAGGAATTATATGTGCAACTTTGGAAACCTTATAGTCTGTATTGATACTACTCTATCTATTCTAGAGATAGACAAGCCAAAATAGTCATTTTATCTTTTGTGCTATGTATACTGACCTGTCATGCCCTCCAGAATTGGCAAACCCATCTCTTTTCATGAACAATTTCCATTATCTAGACTAGAAACTACAAGTCACCGGAAATTTGTTTCTGAACATCCGAATTGTGTTTCATCCCATCACATTTGGATATCCTATTTCTGTTCTCTGGTTTAACCTATGTGCTATTATTGGTCCTTATACAATGCCTTGTGCATGCTATCTGGTTATGAATTTTGTTTAGATGCAAGATTATTCTCTGTGATACTGTCTTATTTTCGTCTTTAGACAGGGCATTGAAATGCTTATGCTTAAAATATATTCAGGACATCTGGGAGCAGCTTCAATGTGATGTTGCATACTATATTAACAGTGATGTTAAGGGTTTCCATGCCAAGTATGTGGGTGACAGACCATTGGCTGGATTTAGCCAGCGTCTGAAAGGGAAGAATGGACGATTTCGTGGGAATTTGTCCGGGAAACGTGTTGAATATACTGGCAGGACAGTTATTTCTCCCGATCCTAATCTTAAGATTACTCAGGTCAGGCATTCATTATACTAAAGCATGATTAATTTTGGGGCTGCAAATACTTTCCTTTTAATTGTGTTTAACGTATTTGCTGGGTCCAGGTAGCAATTCCAATCCATATGGCTCGAATCTTGACTTATCCTGAACGCGTTTCCCATCACAATATAGAGAAGTTGAGGCAGTGTGTCCGCAATGGACCTAATAAGTACCCTGGTGCAAGGATGGTTCGACATCCTGATGGTGAAATGAGGTGAGTATATGCCTTATAGTACTTCTTTTTGTCCCAATTGAGATATGTCCATTTCATAATGTATTAAGATGCCTATTTTTCTGCATCTGTAGGCACTTGATGTTTTCAGCCCGGAAACGCATTGCTGATGAATTAAAATATGGTTATATAGTTGATCGTCATCTGGAAGACGGTGATATTGTTCTTTTTAATCGACAACCAAGCTTGCATCGGATGTCTATAATGTGCCATAGGGTGATTACAATTGGTTCAAATAGGTTTCTTTGTATAAAATAATACTTTCTTTTTTGTTCATACATCTTCTTTGTGAATTTAGGCAAGGATTATGCCATGGAGGACACTGAGATTCAATGAATCTGTTTGCAATCCATATAATGCTGATTTTGATGGGGACGAGATGAATATGCATGTACCACAAACCGAAGAGGCTCGAACAGAGGCTCTGATGTTGATGGGGGTAAGTTAATTTGATTTCCGACATGCAAATAATGTAGAATTTACCTTTAGATTACCATAATGATTCAAACCTGATAAGTACGTTTTACTTTCACTTTTGATGATTGAATAACTGTACTTGTTACTTATCAATGAAATGTTGTGTTTAATCTTTTGTGGTTGTTTCAGGTTCAAAACAACTTATGTACACCAAAAAATGGAGAAGTTTTGGTTGCTTCCACTCAAGATTTTTTGACGTCTTCATTTCTCATAACAAGGAAGGACACTTTTTACGATCGTGCCAATTTTGCACTAATGTGTTCTTACATGGGGGATGCCATGGATACTATTGATTTGCCAACACCAGCTATATTTAAGGTGACATGCATAAGCTCGATGGTTCTCTTCTGTTATGCAAAATATATTCTTATATGGCCCCTTTTGCTACGGTCGGGTGTGTGTAATAGAATATGTGGTACTACTGGACTTCAGTTTTTTTTATTTCTCTAAATTTTTTTTTACGTGCAGCCAATAGAACTTTGGACTGGTAAGCAGTTATTTAGTGTTCTGGTGCGCCCGAATGCAGAGATGAGAGTCTACCTAAATTTTACTGTCAGGGAGAAGAATTACACAAAATCTGATCCTAAGAAAGGAACAAGGGAGTTCGAGTCGATGTGCCCTAGTGATGGGTTTGTATACTTCCGCAATAGTGAGCTAATATCTGGCCAACTTGGGAAGGCTACTCTAGGTTAGTTTGATGTTTCTTTTCAAGGCAGTTTGAGTTCCTTAGATAATTTCATTTTGATATATCTAGTTTGATAAATACTGTTAGGTAAGCTTGACAACTTTTATGCCATAATGAGGCGCATGCTAGGATCCATACTAACAGAATTAGATAAAGTTAGGTTAGGTTAGGGTGAGATAATTATTGTTCTTTATCTTATTAAATTTGAGTTTTTGAATTACCAGTTATCAGGTTGTATCACTTTTTTGAATTACTTAGCATATGGGAATGAAGCGGTTATAAAGCACATACTTCTTTAAGGCAATGTACCGGTAATTGATGGTTACCCGAAGCAATGCTTTAAAACTCAGGATAGGGAGAACTTGGTGAGGCGAAAGATAAAGAGTTATGAGAACTCTGGGAGAAATCGGCAAAACTCGTTTTGTATTAAATACTATATATACATATATAATTCACTTGCACGATAAAAATAACAATGTTTTAGTAAAATAAGATACTTCAAACAACATAGTAAGTTAAAGCAAAAACACGATTTATAGAACAATTTCAAAACATATATAATATATAAAAATAAAATTTGACCAACTTGACCTAGTGAAAACTCGGTAAAATTGAACTACCGAGAACAGTTTTAGAACTTGGTCTAAAAAGGCCAACTCGATTGAAAACTCGGGAGTTTTGGAACAATCTATTAAAGGATATCTCTCAAACTATCCATAAATGGTACATTTAGTTTTAAATGTCTATGGTCGTAGAACTACTCTTTCTTTATCATATTTCTTGCTAGCAACTAATATGTGTTGCCTCTTCTTTGTCTCTTTCTTGTTGTCTCTATAGAAGTTCTAACCTATGCGTTTATTATCCTGTGTATTTTAATTGTAAGTTCATGGCCCTACCCTTACTAATTTTTCCTAAAATATGGCTGAACCGCTATACTGGTACCACCAGTTACTCAGTCCCGCACTCATGCTTCTTAGAAATTGTTAGAGAAAAACCATGTTATTACACAAGGAACCAGAATTCTGATGCCTGGTTCATTTTCAGTCATTCCCATTGTAAACAGGACATACTTTTTCTGCATATCTAGATCTGGTTGGTATTTTTTTTATACTAGTGCTTGTGCTCTTTACATAACTTGATTCTCACATATGCATTATCATTCTAGGAAATGGCAATAAGGATGGGCTCTACTCTGTTCTTTTAAGAGACTACAATGCCCATGCTGCTGCTACTTGCATGAATCGCCTTGCTAAATTAAGGTGATTTTCTATATCAATATTTTTGGATGGGTCAATCCATCTTATCTCTTTCTTCTTCAATGAATAAAGTAAGCATGTGATGTTTGCCTTTATCAAAACGCAATAGGTGTTCGTCTGGTAATGACTACTTTGTACTGTTGTTTAATGTTTTATTCTCTCTTATGCATAACCTCAATTTTATTTCATTTGCCAGGAACATTTGTTCTTACAGATATTCTAATTTGACTAGGCTAATAATTTGGTTTTCAGTATAATTCTGTTGCAGCGTATGCCTCTTCATAATTTGTAGTTGGTCGGTCATCAAATTTCGTGTAATGAATGTTTTCTTTTCTGAAGAGTGTATTGGATAATATCCTTTTTGCTTATACAATCTATCAAGCTCAGGGATTCAATTGAAGTTAAAGTTAAAAAACGTCCCTCATATTTATAATTTTCTTATCGTTTTCTTGTATGCAGTGCTCGCTGGATTGGGAATCATGGCTTCTCGATTGGGATTGACGATGTCCAACCTGAAAAACTTTTGAATGAGAAGAAAGAAGTAACAATAGAGGGATATTATAAAAAGTGTGATGATGTAATACAAATGTATAATGCAGGAAAATTAAAACGTGCAGCTGGTTGCGATGAAGCACAAACACTAGAAGCTGAAGTAACTCAGCACTTAAATGCAATTCGAGAAGCAACTGCAAAGGTAAGAAACTCATTTCATATGGTTTTGACTGTCATATTTGGCAAATCCGTGTCAATTTTTTGATTTGGTTTATTTCATTTGGTTCTGCATGTCTATTTTAATTGTAGGTTTGCATGGGGGAACTGCATTGGAGAAATAGCCCTTTAATCATGTCACAATGTGGTTCGAAAGGATCACCTATCAATATAAGCCAGATGATTGCATGTGTTGGACAGCAGTCAGTCGGAGGTCGTCGTGCTCCTGATGGATTCATAGATCGAAGTCTTCCTCATTTCCCTAGGAACTCAAAGTCTCCTGCTGTAATTTCCTCACCTGGACTACTTATCACTGGATTTGTATTCCTTGCATTATATGAAGCTAATTTACATGTTTTTCTCTGTTTGATTCTCTGAGTTCATGTAGTTTTTTTCCCTTACCTTAAGTTCATTGTACTAAAACTTGCCTCAAAGAAAATAAACATTCTCCAGCTTCTGTAACACAATTGTAAGGTCAGGTATGATTGCAGTGACTAGAAAGTATCAAGGACTATGTTGGTATTACTCCAATAATCCCTGATAAATTGGGGTTATCTGTACCCAGTCTTGTGGTGAGTCATTAGCAATTATTATATTTCACCTTGGGGATTTTTCTTAAGATTATTAGGATTCATTAGTTTGGGATTTTAAATTTAGGTTTAGATTGGAGATTATTGAAGCTTTCTAGAGAGAGATTGATTAGAAATTGAAGATGGTGGGCTTGAAATATGTTTTATGCTAAAGTTATTTCTCAAAGGTGGTGGGTTTACTAGGATTGAACCATTGAAGTTCCTATGGAAGGAAATAGAGGTTGTAAAAGACGGATGTCTTGATTTTTAGTGTGATCAGGGTGAAAATGTGGAAAGTGCCCCAAACCATGACAGAAGGTGCCTAATTCTTCGTCTTCAAGGAAAGGAATGTGCTATCCTGTATAAAGGTTTTCTGTATGTCTGATTTTAGGCTCCTTATCTGAAGGTTTGTAGTCACCATTATTGAATGTTCAGACTAGCACTTGGTCACCTAATCTGTTGTTATTTGAAACATGTCCTTATGTTTATTTAATGGAAAATGTAATGCTCTTTTTTTTAAAATTTACAAGTTGTGAGTGTAGTATTGAATTGTATTTTATGAAAACTGATGCAGGCTAAAGGCTTTGTTGCTAATTCGTTCTACAGTGGATTGACCGCAACTGAGTTTTTCTTCCATACAATGGGAGGACGAGAAGGACTTGTGGATACAGCGGTATGGATATATATATATTATAAATTATAAATTTATATTGCTTTTCTTAATAAGTTATTAAATTATAAGTTTGACATAGTTTCTGGGCACTGGTTGGTTGAACTGCACGACCCTTTCAATATAGTACAGGACAACATGGATTCTATCTTATACAGGCTGTCAGGGATGTATGTTACATAGCACAACAAATTTATTTTAGTTCATTAGCACTTTAGAGAATGAGATCAGCGTCCAATTTTCTGACGCTTTTACCTTTTTACTTATGACCTTAGGCATCAGTGAAGCCATCACAATAGTCGGGGTTGTATTGTTGACAGTATAAAGTATTAATGTTAAGCCTTGATCAGTTGTTTTTAATCGCTGTCCTTGTTGTAGGTGAAAACAGCTGATACTGGCTACATGTCCCGTAGACTGATGAAAGTTCTGGAGGACTTATTTATCCATTATGATACCACGGTAAGAAATGCAAGTGGATGCATAGTCCAATTTCGTTATGGAGATGATGGTATGGATCCTGCATACATGGAAGGAAAAGATGGAGTTCCCCTAGACTTTGGCCGAATGTTACTGAAAGTCAAGGTTTGAAATTCAATCTCTTGCTCACTTGAGAACGGAGAACAATTTTATGGGAAATTTAGTGTGAATATGTTGATTGTTATGACTGTTCAGGCAATATGTCCTGTCGATGGAAAAGAATACTTATCTCCGAAGGAAATATCTGAAGCAGTGGAGCGACGACTTGCAGAAAATGATAGGACACCTGATGGCCCTTGCTCGGAGAAGTTCAAGAACTCTTTGAGGAAAGCTTTGAGTTTACCCGAAAAGGTTGCGGGACAGGATTATATCGTAGCATTGGAGAAGGTTCCACATCAGATTCAAAAAATTACTGAGAATCAGCTCAAGGTACTTTACATATTACGAGTAACTGCTTCAGTTGACTTTTGATTTTTAGTACTTGTTTTGTTCCCGTTTTCAACTCTCTAATCATGACTTTCATGCTTTAATAATATTTTTGCCTTGTTCTGATGACATTTTTTTTCTCTTCACCAATGTTTTAGGTCCTCTTAGATATTTGTATATCCCGGTACAATGTAAAAAAAATTGAAGCTGGAACTGCAATTGGTGCAATTGGAGCTCAGAGTATTGGAGAGCCCGGGACACAGATGACATTGAAAACCTTTCACTTTGCCGGGGTTGCAAGCATGAGTATCCTTATATATTGAGCATATCCATATCTTGTGTATTTCTTGTGGGCCGTAAAGAGGTTAGGTTGTTAAAATATGTTTCCTTAAAAATTTGTTAGACGTTACACTTGGAGTACCCCGTATCAAGGAAATAATAAATGCATCTAAGAATATCAGCACACCCATCATTACTGTAAATCTAGAGCGTGATGATGATAAGGGAATTGCGCAAAAGATTAAAGGTCGCATAGAGAAAACAAATTTGGGTCAGGTAAAGTATGAGGTGTTTTCCATATTTGGGTTCATATTATCAAGTGATTTATCACACATTCTTCTTCTCTAGTATCCTGATATTTAGAATTTTTACTTCGGCGCTGTCGGACTTTGTTAGCATTAACAAGGATTATTACACAACTTTTTTTGTCAGATTGCTGAAAGTGTAGAGCTTGCAATAACTACTAGATCAGCATCCATATGCATTAATCTTGCCATGAGAGATATTCAAGATTTAGGACTCTGCATCGATGCTAATATTGTAAAAGAATCAATTTTAAAAAATGCAAAATTCCCTATGATGCAAAGAAAAGGGAAGGAAAGACCTCAGAAAATCAAATTGAATGAAAAGGTGAGACTTTCATATCCATAATATTTTGATTCACGTGACTATTGATACTTCTGAAATGTGTTCTATTTGCTCACATTTCTCACTTGGTACTAGATAAAGCAAATCTTGGGTTTCATTTCTGGCACTGTATATGTAACATGTCTGACATGTTTTTTGTTCTTAACATCTTAAATCATGTTACTATACAGGATATCAGGGTGTTAAATGAGAGAGAGCTTGAAATTATTCCGAGCAATTATAATAATAGAGATGAACTTCTTTTTGCACTCCAGTCTCTTAAAAACATGCTTCCTTTTGTTGTAGTAACGGTAAGACAAACATCATGCTTGCTTTGTTCTTTTTGGACCCAGTGAGAAAATATATTAATTTATTATGTTATTGCTTGATGACAGGGCATAAAAACTGCTGAGCGAGCTGTTGTAAACAGTACTAAGAAAAAAGATAAAGACGGACAGGAGAGAGAGCGATACACCATACTGGTAGAAGGGTCAGTTTTATTATTTATGATTTTTTTCCTGCTTAAATTATATCATAAATAAGAATATGATTATGCCAAATGCTTGATGTCATCAAGATTTGGCTGCTTAATTTCGCTCACAATGTTTGGGCAATAGCTTTTGATTAACACTGGGCTATGTTATGTGTTCAGAACGGGGCTTCTATCTGTTATGGGAACCATTGGAGTTGATGGAAATAACACATGGAGTAACCATGTGATGGAAGTGTATCAGACGATTGGAATTGAAGCTGCGAGAAGGTTAATTATTGATGAGATAGACAAGGTTATGAAAGGATATGGGATGAGCATAGATATCCGGCATATGTTTCTCTTGTCTGATGTGATGACTGTCAGGGTGAGACTTCTTTCTCTTCAAATTGGATTATACAGAACCCCAGTCTCCAAGTAACTTTTTTTTAATGAAACCCGGACACCTGAAACTTAAAAGCATTTGGTATAGTAACAAGTGGTCGAAATTCTGTTTGGGTAGAAAATATTTGCAGCGGATGGATGATGTATATATATTGTTGTGCAAGTGTAGGGTGAAGTTCTTGGAATCACAAGGTTCGGCATTGCAAAGATGGACAAAAGCGTGTTGATGCAGGCTTCTTTTGAGAGGCAGTCGGATCATCTTTTCGGCGCTTCTGTAAGTGGGAAAGACGATAGGATTGAAGGAGTGAGCGAATGCATCATTATGGGCGTGCCAGTGCCAATCGGCACCGGTATACTCAAAGTCAGACAAAGGTGAGTGTTTTCTTGCTAACCACATACATTTGAGGAATAGAATTGACAAATTTTAGGACTAAATTAATTAGCAGATCTTGGACAGTAAATAAACTGTATCTTCATATTCATATTTGTATGTGCAATTGCAGGGACAATGTGTCTCACAGGAGCTCATCAATGGATAAGGAGGTTTTGGCCAAGAAATATGACGCTGAGCTTTACGAAATACAACCTATTCTGTCGTATTAAAATTATTATTGCATATGTATAGTTTTTAATCAAGCATTACCTTAGATTTGTAATACAACTTTCGTTTTCTACTTTTGTTCTATATATATCGATATATTTTCAAAGCTGGATTTTTATTTTTCTCGGACCATCGAAGGTATTGCGAGCATTTACTCGCTCATCTGTCTGAATATCATCAACCGTTTCCTGTTATTTTTGTTGTTGTTTTGAGTAACATAATCTTCAACTGTATATACATTATACACCCAACATTATAGCTGATATATGACCTTTTTTTATCAATAGTATGTATCAAGATTTAGTCCCAAGATTCTCTGCACGTAGAATAGGGCTTCAATTTAGATACTTCAGGCTAAATAAAAGTTGTGAGAGATAAATTTCAAATAATTGAGGCATTAGCTTGTTTGACAGTTTACGCGACTGACAATTGCTTTTAGTGTGTAAATTAGTTGGATTGTGTCTCAATTTGTCAAGGCTCAATTCATAAATAAAATATTCGGCTCAAGCTCGGGTTTAAAACGAGTTTATGTGGAGCATGACTTAAAAGGAAACAGTAAATCTTGAATGAATTTTGTTCGTTTAAATTTCATTACAGATATACGTTAAAATTTAAAATTTTATATTAAAGTAAACAGTATATAATTATTAAAGGGAAAAGTACACGTAGCTACACCCATATTAGGCTAAAAGACACATAACTACACTCATATTCAAAAGTGGACACCTACCTACACCTAGCGATCGGAAATTGAATCTATTAAAATTTTAAGTAAAAAGACCAAAATGCCCTTGGTCAGACTTCAAAATTTCAAAACCATGCCATTGTGAGGACTT